>VDFB02179234.1:53574020-53718969 GCA_007258455.2 Sequoia sempervirens
TAGGGTTGTTCACATTGCAACCCCTGCTCTAGATAAAAATAGGGATGATGTGGCTGGAAAAGATTATAATGTTCAGACTTTCAATCTTGGGCCTACATCCGTTGAGCAAGATATTGAGGATTACTAGGGTTCTTGTGCAGTCATCTTGGGCAGGTTGAGGAAGGAAATAAAAACCAAGCAGGAGCTAAAGAAGGAAAATGAGAATCTCAGGAAATGCTTGGAGGATTTGATGAAGCCCCTACAATCTATTAATCCCTTGGTTTCTACTACAAGACCTTTACCTCAGGAGACCATTATCGGGCTTCAAAAGATGAAGGCTTCCACCCTTTCCACTACAAGTTGGTTGCAAGGGGTGCGAACCAAGGATAATGAGGCTATCAAGGAGATTTTGTCAACTGGAAAGGATGCTAACAGGGCAACTAATTGGTTGAAGGCGGTGTTGGCACAAGATAAGGAAGACACGTATCTCCTGCTGCAGAAAACTAGAACTATCATGGAGTACACCCGAGATAGGTTGGTAAGTGATGGAATTCTTCATTCCTCCAGAGCTTCCAAACCATGGGAGTGGTATGAGGCATTGTAGATTAGGCAGAAAGTGTTGAAGAAGATTTACAAAGGATGCAGATTGATGATACCCTAGCTAGTGTTTACAATGGATCCATTACCTTCTTTGAAATTATGATAGGAAGAAGGAAGATCGTGCCCAAGTACTTGAGCTTGGAACAGTTGAGGAAGTGGTGGCATGATGTTTATGCACCAAATAATGATGATTCTGTCTCTGAGCATCAATTAGATGATGCGGCCACATACATTGTTGTCATTGAAAAATACCTAACATATAAGGTGGATTGGGATAGGTCGGTAAAATAATCAAGGGAGGAGATTGCATCAATTGAAAGACAACTTAGGGTTTTTTCGTTACCACCTGTGGCCAACTTGGATGGGGTGCTCTTGAAATTCCATGAAGTGCCGGATCAGAATAGAGACAAAGGGGAAGGCAGTTAATGCCCAACTACATCGAGATTTGTGCTTCCCCATTATCATGCCCTGCATTGGTCTAAGCTACATTGGGAATCCCAGGCCGACCTGGGTGTAGTTCGTGCATTTAATGAATTCCTTTATTCCATTTTGACTTTCTCTTGGCCGACTGGTGGTGCCTAATTAATGTTGTGAAACTCTTGCTAGGCCGACGGGTTTTTCTGGGGGGATTCTATATATTTGGCATTTCATCTCATTTATAAGGGTTAGAATATAGAGATTGATATAGAGCAGAGATAGTTAGAAGCAAATTAAGTAGAGCAAGTTATCAAGTAGTTTTTCTCAAGCAAATATTGTAATAGAAAGCTGGAATTGTTGCTACAGTGGATAATTCGAATGCAAGTAATGACATTGTGATTTGGTGCCATACTTGTATTCTCTTGTCTTGCATGGTTCTTGTTATTCTATCTTTAAAATTGCTTTGAGGAGGTTAATATTTAGATTAGATTTGGTTCAATAATGTTTGTGATTTGATACTTGAAGTGTTGTAGCAACCCCTTAGTCCATACTTTTCGCAACCAACTAATTGTTAGTTGCTTTGCAAAGTTAGCCTGGACTTCATATTCGTTGTGCTTAGTTAAATTGTGAAGATTTGTTCATTTCAATTGTAATAGGGTTTTTTGAATGAATGTTCATGATTTGAAAATATTAACACCTCAGAAGATTGCACTGTTTTCTGTAAGATTGCAGATTTATCTGAGTCAAGTAGAGATCGGTTTTGAGGGATTGGTCCATTTCGATTGTTGGTCATTTTCATTGTTAATCTTAGGTTTAGTATTAAGTTTAGAAATATCTTTGAAACCATTATCTTTTATTATTTCTTTATCATTGAGTCAGATTTTGAATTAAAGTATCATCATCTTGTTAGATCTGATAAATTGAGATCCAGTATTTTGCTTATAGTAAGGTCCCATTGTGATTACCAGCATTTTCACATTTTATTACTAATTTGTTTATGCATTGTCAAGACCTGACATTAGAGACCTTGGGGTTATCTATTGAGGCTTGCTAATAGAGATTTACCTTTCAAGTGAGATAGGATATTATATTCTAAGTTGTTGTTGTGCATAAAACATTATCAATAGGGGTGACTGCCCAAGAGATGGGTAAATCTGCCCATCAAATGGGTGAATGTGCCCAGAAGATGGGTGAATGAGCCCATCAACTAGGCACAACTACTCGCGATAGGGAGTTGGCGGGTCCACCCATCCGCTAGGCGAGCTCGCTTGCTGGGTGGGGGGACTTGCTTGCCCACAGAGGAAAGCAATAGCTCCCGTCGGTCGAGCAAGGATGCCCGCCCGTGGAGGCAGGTGAAGGCACCTACAGAGGTGGGTGCACTCACCCATTGCAAGGGAAGACTCACCCAAAGGGTGGGTAGATTCACCCGTCCCAAGGGTGGGCTCACCCAAAGGGTGGGAAAATTCACCCATCCCAAGGGCAGGCTTTCCCAAAGGGTGAGCAGATTCACCCATCCCAAGGGTCGGCTCGCCCATGGGGTGGGTGGACTCACCCATCCCAAGGGTGATGGTTGGGAAGAGGGTGAAGGTGCTCATAAGGGTCAAAAGAAAAGGGGATGAATGCGTCCAATTTGGGTGAATTTTCCCAAAAGGTGAAGAAAAAGGGGGGAAAAGGTAAATTGGGAAAATTCACCCAAAAAAGGGCTGGGAAAAGGTAAATTGGGAAAATTTTCCCAAAGGAGGGAAATGTCAACAAGACAACCCAAGGTAGGGAAGAATGAAGATGAAAGAAAAGATGAGAAGATGGTTTAAATGGCTGACATGTGTGGTGTGAATGCAACAGTTTCAGAGCTTGCAGACATGGGAGAGGCATTCAAATGTTCTAGAGGTGATGATAGCAATGATGAATGGGGAGGATCATGAGGCATTGGTGCTAGTAGGCTTGCTTCATATGTTGGGGTACCCTACTATCAGAGCGCACTGAGCGTTGTTGATAGCACTGATAGAGCAATGGGATTCAGAGACATCTATATTCCACCTCCCGATAGGGGAGATGACTGTCACCTTAGAGGACATGTGGAGGATCCTATGATTACCAGTAGTAGGCTATCTAGTGAGTTGGATGAGATCAGAGGGGCAGGAGTTGGATCGGACCCTATGGGTCCTCTTTGGATGAGACAACCTACCAATTTAGGGGATGGTTTTGGATCTGGATAGATGTTTAGGATTGGGGGTACCTCCACTACCATTATACCTCTACGGTTTGATTAGCGAACTTTTTCTACCAGACTGGAGTGGACATTTTTGCAACCTCAAGTTTATGGAGGTTGTTAGATACATTGTGGAGCAAAGAGAGGGGGAGTTTGCATGGGTTCCATGCATGTTGGCACATTTATATAAGGATATGCATGTTGTGTGCTATTAAGGGGTAGTTAGCATTACACATGTGATGCTATTATAGGTATGGGCCTAGAAGCACATTAGTGTGGCCAGGCAAAGAGTGGTGATGGGAGGGTTGCAAGATCTTACACTACCAGTGGCATACTAGTATGGGACCGAGTACAATTGGAAATTTCATTACCAAGGCATCGGTGATCTAGATAGATGGAGGAGGAGTCTAGATGATTTATGAGAGGATCAGATAGTGTGGAGGCCCTACATGATGTGGTGGTTCTTGAGATGGAGGGAGGATGAGGAGAGACATAGAGGATACTTCTACGCAGTATCATATTTGATCAAGAGAGAGCCCTACATATTGGAGCTACACAAGGCAAACTGGGTGTTGAGACAATTCAGGATTTAGTAAGACATCCCTCATAGACTGCAAAGATTCAAATGCATCACTTGAGAGTGACCATGGGGGGATCAAATTACTGTCAATTTTGTGAGATAGCAGTGGGAGGAGCTTTAGGAAGTATTGTACCTAGGTAGGAGAGGAGGGAGAGTAGATGCGGGGGTGACAATGAGGTTCTCTGCGTGGTGGGCCCACCATCAACCAACAGGGATTACGATGGACGAGCTGATTATAGAGGCACTGTGCTTTGGTCTAGAGGATGAGATGAAACTAGTTGGATAGAGGAGGGAGAGGAGGGGAGGAGGATAGTAGAGGAGAGGATAGGAGGAGGCTAAGGCCAATGAGGACAGAGAGGATCAACAAAGGAGAGTGAGGAGGAGGGGAGGACAATAGAGGAGAGGCCAAGAGGAGGCCGAGGCAGAGGAGGAGAGAGACCATCCACAAGTGGAGGCGATGGAGGTAGATGCTCCTGAATTTGACCCATTGGCCATGTTACCATACGTACCGCCACCACTGGAAGACCCAGCTGTACTACTAAGAGGGGCCCTGGCGAGGCTACAGATTTCCAACTAGAGACTCAGGGATTTGGAGGCTAAGAGGAGTAGACTGATAGCTGAGGTGAGCATGCTACATGCAAAGCTGGGCAGGGTGCGAGCAGAGGGACAAAGGGACACAGAATGAATGGACAGGGACCATGGAGGGAGGTATGAAAGGGAGGACATGGGTGGAGGGAAAGGGAGAGGCATGAAGGAAAGAAAGTGGATAGAATGGTGGACAGAGGGACCAGTGGAGGATGGAGGAGACAGGAAAGGGGGGAGGGATGGATGCAGTGGAAAGCCATGGATAGAGTAGAGATGGTTTACAATAGGGATGGTTTTCATGTTAAGGAGAGAAGAGGCGATGATGGCACAAATACAGACTTTGCAGGGTGAGAGAGATGCAATAGAGGCACAGATACGAACTTTGTAGGGTGAGAGGGATATGATAGCAGGATAGATGCAGACTCTATAGCACGAGAGGGATTCAGCAGAGGTATGGGTATAGACTCTACAAGGAGAGAGAGAGAGATGCAATGCAAGCATGGATACAAATAGTGGAGAGAGAGAGAGGGATGTATCACAGGCACAAGCACAAGCGATGCAAGGTGAGGGGGGTGAGACTGGGGAAGAGGTGGAAACCAGTGGAATGTCACACAAAGAGGAAGGAAGGAGGGGATGAATGGAAGATGTGTATATCAGGAGAGGAGGTCCATATCCAGATTTTAGGATAGGTACAGGGTAGAGCAAGATTAAGCTAGGTATCAGGTAGTAGAGAGAAATGAGTACATGTAGGAGGCTAGCTACTAAATGGCAGCCTACTTCATGGCAATGCTAGATCAGACATGGTGGGTACCTCCCTACGTCAGAGTAGGGCCACAGATGTTGGCACCATCCTCCTCAGTAGGGACACACACCCAAGGGTATAGTAGCTATCAAGAGACCCCTCTGCATAGAGGGCCAATGCTATAATCACCACAGAGGTCAAATGTGGGCAGCTCACAATAGAGAGGACAAAGGATAGATGATAGGATATAAGTTTTTGGCAAGTGCAGAATGGGTGTACAGTATAGAGCGATAGAGATCAGATTTGATTGAGAGCCTTGTACTTGCATTTTATTCGATGATTACCGATGTATACGATGGATATGTATTTTGATGATATGGTGGACATTATTATGGATCATGTGATGGAAATTGTATTTTGATATTTATATGATATGGCATAGCCCTTATTTACATTATGTTGTGTTCATGTGATGGAATATTTATTTGTGCACATGTATATGTTTATGATTTTATTATGGATGATCATTATGATGTGATGTATTTATATGTTTATGATGATGTATGTTTATGCTTATGATGAATGATATGGATGATATGTATGATGGCTAATTTTTATGATGCAAGATGTGATGGATGACATTATATGCTATGGACATGGATCTAACAATTTGTGATGCAGGTGGCAATGCAGGCAATGTGTGATATATTAATGAAATGGACTAATGTGAAGACATTAATGCAATGGATTGATAATAAAATAAATCTAATATTCTTAGAATAATCAATTAAAATTAATCTAAACAACTTAAATGACTATGACACGATAATGCACATGGGATGAAATGCAACACAATGAGCCTAGAATGTGGGATGAGATGCAATTAAATGCCTTATAAATACTAGTAGATAAATGAAATGCAACATGGACATAGTGTATATAAGGGCTTGCATAATGATGGAAGCAGGCGGTAGGTTGACTTTATTTGCAAATCATGTTTGCTTTAGCTTATGAAATAAAGGGATGATGGGTGTGAAACTACACCTGTCAAGAATCGTAGGAATCTTGAGAAGAAAGGAGATGGAAGATGAATGTTTGCACAACCAAAATCATAGGTCATAGGCTAGGCACATATGTAATGCAACAGAATTGAACATCAAATGCAATCATAATGCGATTTTCCATTTTAAGAGCACTGATTTTTGCTATAGCATAAGACACCAGGGGCCAGGGTATATGTAACCAAGGTGGATTAGTGTGTAATGCATAAAACAAACACAACAGACAAGAAAGCTATCCCAACACCCCAAAGTCATGAAGACCTTGGTCAAACCAAGCGTCGGGATGACCACAAGCAAAAAGAATTCCCCAATGTAACACAATACCATAGGGATCTTGGTGGGTACTACATGGGACAACCAAGAAGACAAAAACAAACAAAATATCAAGATATTCCCCTATGTTTACCAGTCAAAGAACACCATGATATGATGGATCAAGGAAACCTCGATGAGGTGTAATAGGGAGCTCAAATGATAAATAAAAGCCAAAAGTATCAAAAGATCACAATCAATTTCAAATGTCCTTTGCCATGGGATCCAAAGGGTGGATGGGATTGATGAAGTATGTTAA
Organism: Sequoia sempervirens; assembly: GCA_007258455.2. Taxonomy (NCBI): domain Eukaryota; kingdom Viridiplantae; phylum Streptophyta; class Pinopsida; order Cupressales; family Cupressaceae; genus Sequoia; species Sequoia sempervirens. The sequence goes on from VDFB02179234.1 coordinate 53,580,765, forward strand.
GAAGGATGCATCATGTTAAGACCAGAGATGGATACTAAACTAAAAGATCGATATGACGCAAGAGACTCCAAAACCAATTGAATATCATGATACAAGTGGATCTCCTTTGTGAAGAACCAACTAGATAGGGACATACCTAATGACACGACACAAGACACAAGACACAAGACACAAGACACAAGACACAAGACACAAGACATAAGACTAATACACCCCTAAAGACCTAGGGGCTCAGGGGCTAATCAAAGATTATCCTTGCCTATGTGAAAGCACAAAGTCCTCATAGTTCAAGAAAAGACCATGGATAAAAGTAGAAAGAGGACAATGGAGACAAATGATGGAAAATGACTGGACAGACAATAAGAAAATCCTTGAGGGTGGATCAAATGATCAACCTTTCCTACATGAAAGTGTAGGGGAAACGTAGTTCGAAAAGGATGAATGACAAAAATGAGACCAAAAGACCGACATGACAGGAATGGGATCTAAATGAAGACTGACACGATGAAGGAACCTAGATGGAAGTGAAGGACTGACATGACAACAAGGACTGATGATGTAAGCTCAGATTAGGATAAAAGCTCAAGATGACAAATAGAAAATGAAGATCAACCAATGCTCAACCAAAATATACCAAGCAATAGGATGAAGGATGCAGATGGAAAGACGAGATTGATAGGATGAGGGGATATGAGATCAAGATGGGTGGAAGCATAAAGTGACTAGGAAACAAGGTAGATAATGATTAAGCCATGTACAAATGGCACCTATGACTAGGTTTTCACCAAACGTACTTATCCAAGGTGCCAGCAAGGGTTTTTTTCACCATAGGATGAATTATTTCTCTTTACTATTTTGGATTTTTCTAATTTTTTTTATTTTTTTATATTTTTTGACAATTTTTGAAATTTTTTGTATTTTTGTAGGATAGGATAACCCAGCTGACTTAAGTGTAAAATATTTTTAGGTGCATGATGTTAATGGGCTCCTATAAGGGCTCTCTTTCAGGTGTAGCAAGTCTATATGCCCCATATCCATATTTTGTTGTGATGACACAAGGACCCAGCTAATTTGCTTCAAATTTCCCCTTCTTATCTTGGTCTTGCTAGGTACGTTGATTCTCCTTAAGAACTAAATCACCAACATTGAATTGGTGAGGACAGACCTTCTTGTTGTAGCTTCATTTAAGACAATGTTGATATGCTTGAAGATAATTATACGCTTTTATCCATTTTTCATCTAGGAGTTCTACCTGACTGAGTCTTGCAACCCAAGCATCTTCATCACTAATAAGGTTCTTCAAGAATATTCTTAGTGAGGGGATCTCAACCTCAATTAGCGAGATGGCATTGGTACCATAAATGAGAGAATATGGAGTGGCGCCAATAGGAGTGTGTATGGAGGTGTGGTAGGCCCAAAGGGCATGATGGATATGAAGGTGCCAATCTTGACCAATATTGTTAACCACTTTTTTAAGGATCTTGATCAAAGTTTTGTTCGTAGCCTCCACTTGACCATTACCTTGAGGGTAATAGGGCATAGACCAGCGGTGTTGGATGTGGAAGGTCTCACACATGTGTTTCATGGCCTAGTTCTTAAATGGATTTCTGTTATTTGTGATGATGGTGGATGGGATTCTATATCTGCAGAGAATATGGAAAAGGATAAATTTGGATATTTGAGTGCCTATGATTTGAGAGAGTGGCATTGATTCCACCCACTTGGTGAAGTACTTAGTAGCAATGATGATGAAGGTATGGTCATCAAAGGATGGAGGGTATATCTTTTCAATTAAGTCAAAACCCCACTGAAAGAAGGGCCATGGTCTTATGAGAGGCTGTAGATCTTGAGTAGGAGCATGTATCAAATCCTCATGCTACTGACAGGGTAGGAACTTCTTCATGAATTCATAGGAATCATGCTCCAATCTAGGCCAATAGTAACCAGCTTGGAGAATTCTTTTGGCTAAGGCCATGCCATTTGAATGGGCCCCACACACACTGCTATGTACTTTTCGTTAATTACCATGGTGTGTTGGATGAAATTTTTTCGTTGATTACGTGTAAGGTCAAGGGGTAAGATGTTATCATGAAGGTAGGTGTAAATATTGTGATACCACAGTGATGTAGGACCTATAATGTCACACACCATTTCACTCTCAGGGATATCATAAGCTAGGATCAAGAGTTGTTCGACTAGGAACTCACACTTTGTTCGATCATTTGACATGTCAATTAGTGAACCAATAGTAATCATTGCATCAACTACTTTGTTCCATACTCTAGGTATCTGGTCAAACTAGATAGAAGTGAAGTACTTTTTGAATTCATCCACCATGCACTTATAAGGCAAAAAATTATCATATTTTGTTAGAAACTCATCATTAACCTGTTTGATTATCAATTGGAAATCGCCAAAGACTCTCAAGCGAGTGATGCTCCATTAGATTGCAATTTTGAGGCCAGTAAGGAGAGCTTCATAGTCTATGATGTTGTTTGTGCATGGAAAATCCAACCTGAATGACTTCAGGATATAATCACCTTGGGGGGTGACGAACAAGATTCCTGCCCCCACTCCATTGTGTGTGTATGACCCATCAAAGAAGAGTGTCCATGTGGTCACTTCTGTTACTATGAAGATCCCTTCATCAAGGAATTCTATTATCAAAGGATAGGCATCTACCAGGGGAGTGTCTATCAATTGATCCACTATCACTTTCCCTTTAATAGCATTTTGATCCACCTACTCTATATCGAACTCGCTTAATAGCATGACCCACTTAGCCATGCAACCATTTAGAGTTGTCCTAGATAACAAATATGTGAGTTGATCGACCTTAGAGATTAGCTTCACTAGGTGACTGAGCATATAGTGTCGAAGCTTTTGCGAGTTGAAGACCATAACTAAGCAAGCTTTTTCCATCAGAGAATAATTGAGCTCATAGCCTACTAGGGTCTGTATGATGTAATAGATCACTCTTTCTTTTTATGACTCATCATGTTGTGCCAATAATGCCCCCAATTCCACTAAAGTAGTAGAGATATACAGCAGGAGTGGTTTAGCTAGAATTGGTGCATAAGGATGGGTGGGTGAGCCAAATACTCTTTGATCTTTGTGAAACCGAGTTGACACTATTGATCCCACTTAAAGGTTGTATCCTTTTTCAGGAGATGAGTGAATGACTAGAATTTTTCAGCTAATTGAGCAATAAACTATCAGATGGACTGTAGCTTTCCCTAAAGGATCCTTAACTATTTAAGATTGCACAGTGAAGGCATATCCATGATTTCCTTGATTTTCATTGGATTAACCTCTATGCCTCTTCTAGAGACAATAAAACCAATATTTTTCCTGATGTGACCCAAAGGACACATTTCTTAGAATTCAAACGTAGCTTATAATGCTCTAGATGCTCAAAAATATTCTTAAGGATTATCAAGTGATCTTCCCTTGTTCTTGATTTCCCCAACAGATCATCAACATAATCTTCCATTATGATGTGAATGAGATCATGGAAGAGGATGTTCATGGCATGTTGGTACGTTTCCCCCACATTCTTAAGGCCAAAGGGCATGACATTGTAACAGAACATGCCCCAAGGTATGGTGAAGGTTGCTTTATGTTGATCTTTGGGCACAGTCCTAATCTGATTATATCCAGAGAAGCCATCCATAAGGGAAAGCATCTCTTGTCCTACAATTAAATCAACCAACATTTCGATGTTTGGCAAGGGGAAATCATCTTTGGGAAAGGCTTTGTTGAGGTCCTAAAAATCTGTGCAAAGCCTGATATTGTCATTTGGTTTGGCAACTGGCACTATGTTGGAAATCCACTCACAGCAATCAATGGGTCTTATGAATCTAGCTTCTAATAGCTTTTCTAGCTCTTTCTTGACCAGTAAAGCAACTTGAGGAGGCATTTTCCTGAGCTTCTGCTTGACAGGTTTAGTGTCTATATGTACATCCAAGTGATGTACTACTAGAGTAGGATCAAGACCTAGCATATCTGAATGTGTCTATGCAAAATTGATGATACCTTCTTTGAGAAGCTAGACGATGGTAGATTACTCTACCTCCGATAATGATTTGGCTACATATGTGATTTTAGGATCCTCTTCAGTTCCCAAATTTATTTCTTGTGTTTCCTTGATCAAGATGGATGATCATTCAGACAGTTGAGTTCCTATAAGGGGAAGATGAACATCCCCATCTTCCAGTGCCTCATCGAGGTTTTTGCTATTAGATACACCCTTTGTTTTTACTTTTTTTGAGTCAAGAAGCACCTCAGAGAGGTTTTCGCTAGGTGACCCTTTTTTTATTTTGCTTCTTTTTACTTTTACAATTAGGGTGTTCATCTTCCCCCAATCCCATAAGATGTACATACATATCCACTAAGGGAAAGGTGTTGATAGGTGTGCTACCATGTAGGTCCCAATCTATGAGTTTGGGATGACAAAGAGTTAAGCTGATGGTGCAAATGGATAGGAATTCGAACATGGAAGAAAGGTCTACTTGATCCACATCATCATACACATATTTGATGGATTCTTCTTCTGTTATTTCTTCAAGGAGACTATTGCCCATAGTAACATTGTTAGAGGCACTAGTTGATGGCATAGGACCCTTTTGTTTGGTGTCATATCCCAAGCCTAAATTTCTTGGATGCACAAAAGTGCCTATTAGTTGTCATCTTCCTTGCTCTTCTACACCAAGGCCTCCCCCTCGATAATTATGTTTCTCTACAAAATTATAGGGCCAAGGATGGGTCTCTTGGAAATATTCTTTCAAAGGGGGAGAGGGTTCAAGTTCCTCACAATATACCCATTGGCTGATGTCATCTTCTAGTGTGTCTTGCCTTAGCCCAGGAGAGCAAAAGGTGCTAGATCCCACATTTTTGGAGCTCAAGGTGATCGTCTTCTCTTCTTCCTTTGGTGCAATCTAAGAAGGTTGGTCGTATGTGTGTGGTGAGGGTGGCATAGTTTCCACATTCAAAGTTGTGAGCATTTCGTATTCACCACATCCCTTGTCAATGATTTGGACTTTGCTAAGAGTGGAATCAAATGTGGATGATGGAGTGGATGAAGTGGTGGCTAGTGTGTTGGTAGATGAATGGGATGATGATGTCTGAGGTGTTCCCATTTCTACTCTGGAGCAATAATGAGAATGGGGAAAAGAAGCTTCAAGTGCATGGAAATATTCGAATGGTTGAGGGTTTGCATGTATTGTAACTTCTACCCCATTAAATGGAAATTTTAGACATTGGTGGTATGTGGATGGAATAGTTTGCATGGCATGGATCCATGGACGACCGAGGAGGAGGTTATAGGGGATTTCTAGATCAAGGATGTGATAGGTAGTGTATTACACAATGGGCCCAACCTGGATTGGAAGACAGATTGTCCCCTCAGAATCATGCTTGGCATTATCATATGCTTTGATAGTGATGACTTGATTGTTTAAGTCAGCATGGGTGTATCCCACCTGTTTTACAAACTTTAAGGTGCAAAGATTCAAGGAAGATCCATTATCTACCAGGACCCTTTTTACTTTATTGCAGGCTACTAGGACTTCAATGTGGAGAGGGCGATTATGGTTGGAGTCAATGCAAGGCATATCATTTTGGCTAAAACCTAGTTGATATGTTATTGAGACGTGTCCTACCAATGCTTGAAATTGTGTAGGGTCTATGTTATTGGGAACTTGGGTGTCCTATAAGGCTTTAGTTAGGATTTCTTGGTGTATGGGGGAAGACTTGAGAAAATCAAAAATGGATATATGTGTCAGAGTCTTTCCTAGATGATCGAGAATGTTATATTGAGAACTTATAGGAAATGACTGGGTGGATGTGGAGGCCCCAAGGACTGTAATACAGGTACGGCGGGTTGTAACAACACATTGTGGGTCCTTACCTTTTACATGTATCATAGATACACATGGTTCTTCTTGTTCAATGTGCATGATGAGGCCCTCATAGTTAAATGGCACATTTTTATAACTAATGTTGTTGGTGTTGTTGCCCTGATTATTACTGTTACTGGGCCCAAGATTGGTGTTTGATGTACTAGGACCTTAGTTATGCTTAGGGAAAGCATTCTGATATATCTGTAGTTGAGCATTGGATGAGGGTGTCATGTTGGCATCCACATGTATACCAACCCGATCTATGAAATCCCGAATATATTTTTTCAAACCTTGACATTTAGTTAATGTATGCACTTTAATCTTATGGAACTCACAATACTCATTTTCTTTGTACCAGGATGGTTTGGGCTTGGATTCGTCAAGAGGCTTGGTCATAGGATATGTAATCAGGTAATTAGCTTGAAGGATCCTGTTAAACACGACACTTAGGGGCTCTCCTAGTTGAGTAAATTGACATTTGTTACCCCATTGATTATTTTGATTGGATTGTTGGGGAGGACAAGGTTCCCCTTGTGGCACTGATATAGAGTTAAGAATTGACTACTGAGGAGGGGGATATTGTGGCTTCTAGGAAGCATTAGCTACTTGGGCATGTTTGGTGTCAATGACACCATCATTGACAGTGTTTTTGTTCTTGTTCTAATAATGAGGCTTATCCCCAGACAAATTTTCTTTATTAGAGCTAAAAAATTTGGCTAACCCTTTAGCAATAAGCACCCTCTCAAGGATAGGACCTTTCTCCACTATTTCTGCAAAGGTTGTGACACAGTGAAGTCTAAAATTGTGGGCCATATTCGGATGAGAGTTTTTGATAAACATGGTGACCATGTCTTTTTCCCTTAGTGGGGATTTCATTCGACTGCCTAAATCTCACCATCTTTGAAGATAGCTTGCAAAATTTTCTCCCTCCTACTGCTTTTCTTTTAGGAGATCTAGCGTATTGATATCTTTCTCCAAATTAAAGGAGAAGTGGGAGACAAACTATTTCAAAATTTGTGCAAAGGACTTGACAGATCCCTTCTCGAGACCCATAAACCAGTCAAGAGCTATCCTTTGTAAACTCGTAGGAAATAATCGCATGAGGTAACTGTCATTATGCATGACTTCTTGAAAATGGGCATAAAACTCTTGAAGATGAGCCTTGGGTTTTTTTGCTCCTTTATACTTATCGAATTTTGGCATTTTGAAATGCTTCGGGAAAGGAATCAATTAAATTGAAGGATCAAATGGATAGGGACAAATGTCTTCAAACTTAAACAATTTTTTGTTAGTCCCTACTTGCAAATCCTTTAATGTAGCTTTGACTTCTTCCAAATTGTTATTGATAGGCATTGGGGGAGTCAAATTGGATAGAATAGGTTGATTATAGGGAGGATATTGTTGATATGATGAGGATAGGGCAAAAGTGGTTTGATCATAAGTTGGTGGAGGTGTATATGGAGGCATTTGTTGGTATTGATTGGCGTATGTGGATTGTGGTTGGGAATTGACATAAGGTGGATAGGAGGATGATGGATTTTTATAGTAAGAAGTGGAGGCTACTTGTTGATAGGGTAGTTGTTGTTGATAATACGAAGTGGATGGAGCACCCTATTGATACTATGTAGGAACTTGGTAGTATAACAATGTGGAAACTCCTTATCGGTATGATGGTGGTTGTTAATAGTAGGAAGTGGATGGAGCATCTTGTTGATAGGGTGGCTATTGCTAAGTGTAGTATGGATTGGATTGGTAATTGTACGCAACGATGTGTTGTTGTGTGGTATATGGAGGTAATTGTGGATTAGACATCTATTGGTGAGAATTAGAGTGTGATTGCAAAGGATTGGTGTAAAGTGGCGGTCGAGTCTGTGGTGGATTCTGAGGGACCAGATGGAGATTTGGATTGGGATTCGATGGAGCAGCATAGGCGGTATATGTGCTTGAGGGATGGTAGAGATATTGTGTAAGGGGATTACATTATGTTTGCATGGGAATGTGTCTATGCTAAGTTGGTTGTTGCTTCCATGGTCCCTACTGGTAAGGTGGGTGAGATGGGATGTGTTGCTATTATGGGTTCACCATGCAGGCCCTATGAGGTGGATGTTGAGGCTACGATGTAGCCTATGTCACTTGATGTGGGGGTTGTGTAGGAATGGTAGTATGTTGTTGCAGAACTGAAACATTTTGTTGTGGAATTGAGATGTTTTGTTGTGAAATTGTAACATTTTTCTACAGAGGTTGTTGATGAGTCAGTTGAGAAGAGATAGCAGTGGCAACAATATGTTGTGGTGGTGCTTGCAAGGGGACAGCAGTGTGTTGTGGTAGTGCTTGTGATGTAGTGGATTGTTGAGGATTAGCGAGAGGCTACTAGAACGTAGGAAGGATGCCTTGAGGTGGCAATGGTAAATTGCCAATAGGTGCAGGCCCTGGAGGTGGCATCAATGCAAGGACAAGATTGCCCCCAGTGTTGACAGGTGATTGATGAAACTGATGAGGTATGAGTGGTGGAGCAAATGGAATATTCTATGGCATACTATAGGCATAGGGGTCATTAGGATAAGGTTGTGCTCCTGAGGCTAAGGCTTGAATACAAGGGTAACTTGCAACTTGATGTATCACAGAATTTCTGAACTCAGGTTGATACCAATTTTCTATAGGTGCACCTTAGGGGACGTATGAATTTCCCAAAACATTATGGGATTAAGTCTGTGGATCTTGAGGTGCAGGGAGAGATTGGGCACCAGTATATTGTGACATATCAAAATTAGGTGGCGATTTGATTCCTTTCATGATTAAAGTGGCGAGAATCTTATCCCCACGCTCATTGAGGAGGCAATCCATCATTTGAACATTGACGGGATTGTTAAGGTATTCGTCAACTATGACTTCGGACTGGTTGACCATATTCTCGTTACCAGGCGGTGAAGTGTTTTGAACGTCAATATTGGACTATGACGAGACACTGTTATTAGGATCCTGAGGGATATTTTCTTGTTGTTGGGATCTTGAGGGACATTTGGTTGGGAACCTTGGGCTTATTGTACTGCCATTTGCTTCTTTTCTTGTGATCGAGTTTGGACAGGCATGAAAGTGCAAAACTACTAGGTGAACTAAGATGAGGCTAAACTCTAAGATGTAATGTAGAGATTGACCTAAGCGATGATTGAAGGATTGATTATATTAGATGACAGGTCGATAGATTGGATGATTGGATTAGATTGGATAAGATTGATTGATGAAAAAATTAATAAGATTAGATGATGGATGAGATAGGATGATGAAAGGGATTCTAAACCAAGTTCAGAAATCACCCTAGGTGACTTAAGGTGCTGATTGATCGGATTAAAGGACGGATAGATGATTATGACATTGAATCCACCTCAAGATGGAAGTGGATTGATTGTACCAAAGATGGTGACTAACTCAAGATAGATGATGATCTTAAGTAGATGTGTGGGATTACGATCAAATTTAGACACCTAGGTCAATTTGGATAATAACCTCTAAAATGAAGTTTAGGGGATTTGGATTGAGAAAACAATGATGGATATGCAACCTAGAGATGTTTTAATATGGGCCTATATGATTTGGATGATGAATGGATGACCCTTGGAAAATGCAGGTGGACTAAAGTGGAGATTACAGGTGAATGGAAGGTGATAAAATTCCTTGATTACCACAAATGACTTGGAAAACAACAAGATTTTGGGGACCCAACAGATTAACTCCCAAGATTTTGTACCAAACAAGGATCAGACTTTCCTAAATAGGTGACAAACTCACCCAAACAATAGTAAGATTTTCCCAAATAGGTGACAGGCTCACCCAAACAGGGATCAGGTTCACCCAAACAGGCATCAGGTTTGCCCAAACAGAGTGCAGGGTCACCCAAACAGGGTGTAGGGTTTCCTAAATAGAGTGTAAGGTCACCTAAACAGAGTGTAGGGTTGCCTAACTAGGGTGCAAGATCGCCCAAACAAAGTGCAAGGTCACCCAAATAGAGTGCAGGGTCACCTAAACAGAGTGCAGGATCACCTAAAACTATGATAGACTCGCCCAACCAGCTTCCAAACTTGCCTAAATAGCTAGCAGGTTCACCTATTTCCCAAACAGCATGGTTTGTACAAAAATAGGACCGTCTAAACTTGCCTAAATCTAAAAATATTCAAACAACGTCAAAAAATGGGGAAACAGACAACTCTAATGGGGGAAACAAACTCTCCTAATGTGGGTAAATGGACTCTCCTAATGGGGAAATGGACTCAGCGAATAGGCAAATGGATTCTACTAACGAGGGAACGAACTAGTCAAATGGGGAAACAGACTCTCCTAATAGTTAAACGAACTCTCCTAACAGGGAAACAAACTTGAAGAACAGGGAAATAGATTCTCCTACCAAGGAAATGGACTCTCCTAACAATGAAATAGACTCGATGAATAGGTAAATGAATTCTCCTAAAAGGGAAATGGACTTGACGAACAGGGAAACAGGCTCTCCTAATGGGGAAACGGACTCAAAAAATGGGGAAATAGATTCTCCTAATAGGGAAACAAACTCAACAAATAGGGAAATAGACAAACAGAGAATCAAACAGAAGACTGGTTTGGCTGTTCAGAGAAAAAAATCACCCAAATATATTGCAAAATCACCTATTTCTAGGGAATGGGCGAATATGATGATTTGGGAGACTGATAGGGGACTGAAATAGCAAGCAAGTTCGCCCAAAACAGTAGTAAACTCGCCCCTTTTGAGGAAACAAGTGAATGTGATGAGTTGTTTGACTAACAGAATGACTCAGATAGCAAGCAAAATTGCCCCTTTAGGTATCTAGTTTTCCCAAAGTAGTGGAAAACTCACCCAAATAGGGTGCAGGTTCACCTATTCTATGGAGAATGGGCGAATTTGACAAGAAATGACTGGGAAATGACTCAGACAGAAGACAGGATCACCCCTATGGACAACAGGTTTGCCCCAAATAGAAGAAAATTCACCCAAATGACAGACTTGGACTAGACTGGATAAAAAACAACTAACTATGGAAAAGGACAAAATCACAGCAAGCAAAAGATAGGAGGTAAGGCTGACTAAACTAAAAAAAAATGCACTGGTTTCACACAAAGAAGACACTTCAAGTAGCACAACCTTAAAATTAGTGAGAAGGGTATGGCAAACACGGTCCTCTATCTAGGTTGAACAAGGTGATCTAGGGAGTCCTCAATATACGCCCGGTATGTGAGGCACAACCATGAACACTAGCCCATCATAGGCATGAGTCAGGAGCCCCATTGAGGTACTAGAAACATGAACCAACTATTCACGTCTTATCTAGGTATCACCCTAACTTTGACGCTTCACCAGACACGACGTGACTAGATTGGGGTATAGCTTTGGCTCTCCCCCTTTATATACCCCATCGGTACACGTGGTTCGGATTATCCCTTGGGGTGATGAAATCCCCAAGTAGGTCCCGCTAAAAGAAGATACTAGATGTTTTCTGCTGGTCCCTAGGCTTGCACAAAATGCAAGGGGAGAGCTTAGACGTACTAGCACCTCCTGGGTAACACAAATGGACTAAAGTGGACTGTGATTTCTTATCACCCAAGCTTTCCAAATGGCACAAGGGGATTGGATACATCAACATCCCACTTAACAAACAGGGCAAACAAGTAGATTTGACCCTCTAATTAGTCCTGTGTGCCTAACTAGTATGGAAAATAACAAGCAAACTAAACTAAATATGTTGGGACTGATCATTCTGCAAGAAAATGTTAGTAGTTGGAACCTTTGGCCTTGGACAAACGAAAATAGCTACACAAACGTTAGCAAAATGAAGCACACTCACAAACAGGCAAGTTAGAGGGGTGGGTCAGTACTTGAAAACGATAACAAACAAACACTAAAACTAGAAATTTAAGTCACTATTTTACCTCAGGTTCACCTCTGTTTGAAGTAGAATCGCCCCTATTAGTAGCAGAATTGCTTGTTTCAAAGGCATATTCTCCTGTTTGTAGAAAGCAAGCTCACCCAAGTCAGGAGCAAGGTAGCCTTTTTGAGAAACAGGAAGCAAATTTGCCCCTATTTGACAGATTGGTGAATCTACAAATGTAGATTCACCTTTGTTTAAGGAAGGCTCGCCTAGATTTTGACAACAGAATTGCCCCTGCTGATGCAAAATCACTTATTTCAATAGCAGAATAGCCTCTGTGTGTAACCTGAACTTGCAAAACTTGAAACAACAAAGCACATAAAAAGAACATACCCATTTGTGGGTCCCACCGAGTGTGTCAGAAATGTCTGCAGCATGTTTTCTAACCCTAAATGAGATGTAAAACAAATGAAATGCAAAAGGGAGAAGAACACAATACAACACCTAGGGATTAACCTAGTTAGACTTGAACAAACAAAGATGAAACAAATATTTTACCTTTCCCAAGTCAATTGGTTGGTTGGCCCTTTGGATTTGGTTGCTTGTGTGCTCCTTGATGGAAAATCACCTAAAACTATATGCAAAATGATCTATGTGCAATGAAGGATGCAATGATTGAGTTGGGTATTGGATAAGTGTATGAAAAATGCATGAAAGATGATCTTGAAGAGTGCAACAATGGTGAATGCAAGAGTTTTGATGCTTGAATGTGAGAGCTTGAGTGAATAATTGTGAATGTGAATTAGAAATGAGACCAAAATCCTCTATTTTAAGGGAAAAGTCTCTAGAGAAATGGAGGCCTAGGATTTAGCCACCATGGACAAGATGAAGGGCTAAGGTGAGTTGATGACTCACAAGCCCTCACATCTTTCCATGTGGCAATGAGGTGGAAAGGGGGAGTGTGATGTGGAGGTACTTGAAAGCACCTTGGGATCGGGGGAAAATTTCCTCAAAAAGGAAGGTTTTGTCCCCATGTGGGAAGGATGTGACACAAGGAATTTTGGAATTCCTCAATAATCCTCATGGAAAAGAGAGAAACATTCGAGTAATAAATGTGAATTTTTAATTCACATGATTGGAAGTACCTTGGGGATAAGACAAGGTCTCCTCATAAAGGAGGCCCTTGTCCCCATGTGGGAGATGTGACACATGAGAAATTTTAGAATTTCTCAACAACCCACATAGGGAAGAGGAGAACCTTGGGGCAATAAATGTGAATTTTTAATTCACATGGGGAAGAGGTTGTCTAGGCTAAATGAAGAAAGAACTTATGAAGGTTGACTTGGAGGCATACCAAAAATGGCATGAGGATTAGATTAAGGTTGTGCAAACAGGTGATTAGGGAAGCTAATGAAGGATTAGAAGCAAGTTGCAAGTTATGGAGGATGTGACATTAATCCTAATTATTAAAGGTGTGCACATCTTAATCATGGATTAATTAAAAGCTAATCCAGATTAGAAGAGGATTATAGAGGATGTGACAAGGAGAAAGAAAAAAGGGAATTTAAAATTGATTTAAATTCAAAAGGTCAAATGACTAGATTAAATAAATTGATATATTTATTTAATTTAGAGAGGAAGGGATGAAAGGTAAAGTATTTAATTATTAGATTAAATACTTTAGGAACCTTAGGAAAAGGGGAAATATTAATTAAATAAATCATTTAATTAATATCGATGGGGAATATGAGATAGATGAATAAAGGTGACAAATTTGACCATACATGAGTGGTCAAATTTGGATATCTACAGTATCATTAAAAGAAACATGTATACATGTATAAATGTATATGTGTGTTTGATTATCAAGATGAGAGTCTATATTCGATAGAAGCATATGTGTGTGTGTGTGCGCGCGCGCATATAAATATATATATACATCATTGCATCATTTCTATCATTATGCAGAAAGTGTAAATGTGAGGATGTGCATTTGATTATCAAGTAGACATTTTAAAGTTATATATATATTTGTGTGTGTGTGGATATGTATTATATTATATATAAATAGATATATGATGGATTAAATGTTAATATTTAAGCATTGTATTATCCATACATAGCACATAGTATGCATCTAAAGTTTCATATTCCAAATGAATATAGGTTGTGCATAAAGCGCTTATGAGAAGGAATGTTGAAGATTTTCAAAACTTAGGGGAGACCGATCTTTCACATATGAATCATTAAAAAAATACAAGGCATCAATAATGACTAGGCATAGTATATAGGGAGTTAAGCTAGCACGTAAGTCTTGTAATATAGCCTATCATTGCAAAGCAATGCAGAAGTATGTAAGGTTGAACCATATGAAAAGTATTGCACCACAATAAAGGTCAATATGGAAGCAAACCATAGTCGATACTATTGAAATGCATCTTTAGATTATTAACAACAAACATTGGATGCTTATATACAAAGTGATGGAATACATAATAGTTGCAATATAAAGTATAAATCGCATGAGAATACAAAAAATATATAGCAGATTATGAATTGATCAAAGCACCAAGTATACACTAAAATGGAGGAGTGACTCATCTTATCTATGTTGCTCAATGAAACCATGACCAAGTCATTAATGTGTAAGTGTCACCTAAAAGTAGAAGACTATTTCAAAGTAGATAACCGCACCAAAGGGAAAGGAGGTTAACTAAATAGATGGCACCAAATTGAGAAAGCTAATGTGTAAGTATCACCTGAAAGTAGAAGACTGTTTCAAAGTAGATAAATATGAAAGAGGGAAAGGAGGTTGATTGAATACATGGCACCAAATTGAGAAAGCTCTATTTCCTATAGAATTCTATTCTATAGCAAGTGAATTGTCATCATTTGATCATGTGTAGATTGAACTAGTCTTTTGTTGTTGTCAACCATAGACATCAATTTTTGTGGCATTATATGTTGAGTAAACTCTTTGTTTGTTTCCACCTCTTAGTTGAACAGTGTGAGTCGACTTGCATGGTAAAATTTGTTGACTGGAATGCCTCTTTTGTAGGCTGTAATGTCTTGAATTTTGTTGTATAAATAGAGAAGTTAGTTCTCTCATTTGGGACGCACTATTCTGCATTATTCTACAATTACATTATGTTATATTTTGTGAGAGCCTTGAGTATTTTGTGAAGAGCTATATTTGAATGAGTTATATTTGTGAGGGCATATTGACAACTTGTGAGAGAAGTATTTTTGAAGTATTGCTTTGAGATAGTTAAGTGAAGCTAGGAAGTTGTTGTTGGAAGGTTGTGTGTCAAGTCAGATAATTGGATTAAGCGTATTACAAGCATGAGGATCTAGACTTCTCTTATTTGTCTTTATTTGTGAAAGATTTGAGAATTGAATACTTTATTTGATTAGCTTAATAAATGTTTTTCATTAATATTAAGATATTAGGAATGATTAAACATGGTTAGCTTAAGGAAGAGTCTCTATACTCCTATATACCCTATATGGAGATTTAGATAATAATGTTATTTCTATACATAGGTAGTAATACTACATGTATATTGTGAAATGTATCCACGTCATGAAACAACTTGACATTGTAGATTATTATGCTAAAGGAACCTTGGGAATGATTGGGTTAGCATTTAAAAAGTAAAGATATGAAAGATACAATGTGATGTTATGTGAACAACATCAATTATCTCTACTGGAATGATCACTTGACCATACTTTATACTCTTGAATGGAACCCTAGGTTTAGATTAACATATTAAGGTTGAGTTTAGTATTATTTGATTAAAGAATGAGATCTTAGGTAGAGTTTTACCTACTAGGTTGGGATTTATACTTGATTACTCATTTAAATGTATGGTTTGCAATAGCCTACTTGGTTGAGTTGTTCAATTGGTCTTGATTGGAACATATAGGGTTAGAGTACCCTATATAATCAAACTATTCATTGGTTGATGACTTTATCCTAAGATTAGGATGTATCAAGGTTGAAACTCACCTTTGTGATTAAGCTGGATCACTTGAGTTTATGGAATTCTATATGTTTGAAACGTAGGTGGGAAATACCTAGTAAGTTGGAGTTGCTACTTGACTAGTTGCATTACACTCTTAATACGAAGTTATAGTATTGACAAGAGTAGACTCTTTGTTTAAACCCTTTTAGTTAAGGATAATACACTCTCGAATAGAATCATCTATTGATATTATTATTCTTTGATTGAGGTCATTCTTTGATGTGACTATACTCTTGATGAGAATCACTTATTAATGTGATATATTATTGAATGTCTAGTGAGTTATATATGAATATTTAATCTATGACTAGATGAAGCTAATGTAGCTATACTTTAGCTTATAAAGTTACCTAGGACTAGGTTGTCCATTGAAGGGAATAGCTTGTTAAGATGTGTATGTAAAGTTAATGTGTAAACTAGAAAAGCTAGTATGTTATACCTAGGATAGGAATGTCCATTGAAGGGGTAACTTATGCTTAGGCTTATTTGGTAGAGATGCCATTGTATTTTGGGAAAAAGGGGAGTAGGTTATTTCTAGGGTTAAAGATTACCCATTGGAGGAAATTACATAAGCATAGTATATGAACGATCATAATTCAAACTGAGCTATGGTAGTGTATGTGAATGGGATGACTGACACTCGAAGTACTAGGTGAGAATACTTTGGCCAAAGTAGTGTAAGTAGCCACTATTTACATTGTTAATTCACTGTGTTCCTTATATGCATTCTAGTTCAGGATTTTCATACTCGTAGGGAAGATGAACGTATGATTAGGTTCTAGTTTGTAGGACACAACACTAAGCTCAAATAGGCTATTGTTATGGGGTTTACCAACCAATCCCTTCGTCGAAGGGTAGGGCCATCTATCAAATGATAGATGTGCGAGAAATTGCATTTGAGTTTGTGGTTTTCAGAAAAGCACTTGAGTGATGCTTCTCCTCATCAGATGGAAGCCAAGGTTTGCGGATGTTTGCACTAGCATTGGGGACAATTGGAGTGTGTGCACCAGGGAGTGAGGACATCCATAAGGTATGCACCATTGCAGTAGCATTGGGATTAGTTTGTATATCTATTTCTAGATGAAGATCAAAAGAGTTATGTATGTATCATGTACCCATTATATGGAAGGATGTAATCTTGAATAATATACTTGATTTCAATAAATATGATATCTTTGTTATGGAAAAATTTGTGAAATTACAATAAAGTGCAATGGAAGTTTGAAAATAGTGTTATCTCAAATATGCATGTAATTTACATTATGGAAAGAAAAATTTGTATTGTTATGTCATGGAATCCTAAAATATTCACTTAACATGAAATTTTTGAAAATTTTACTGAGTAGAACACCAGGATTCTTATACTCAACCTTATACCATGAACCCTATATCTTAGACACTCAACCTTGAACATTATCCCTCAACTGTAAACTCTCAACCCTCAACCCTCATCCCTATAACCTATACCCTCACCCTTCTATACCCTAAACCCAAAATCCTTACATACATACATACAAGCATACATACATACATACATAAATACATACATACATACATACATATAAGCATACATACATACATACATTAAAATTAGTAAAAAATAAAATATTTATTAAAAAAATATTAGAAAAATCAAGCATAAACTACATATTGTTAGCTAATTTCTCATAGAAGTGATTTTAAAAATACCAACAACAAAAAAAACCTTTTCAGGGAGCCACAAAAGATGCTATGCTATGTTTTTCTAACAAAAATAATACTAATTTATGTGGCTCCCTTTTTTGAAACCCCTAGTCTCTACCATTTTCAAAAAGAATTAGAAGTTTAGAAAGTAGACTCAGAGCACTACAAACATTATTTTTGTTGCATCTTAAAATTTTGAGTGTAACTATCCTCAATTTCTCATCCAAGGTCAATATTTTCTAATTTCAAAAAAAAAATGGCCACTTAAGACCCCTTTTTGGCCCCCCATCTTTCTGCACTTACCCGAGCATGAGGAAATTACCAAAGAGCATAAACTAGAGTTATAGATATAGAAAAATAAATAAAATATGTTAAATACTAATGAAAAAGATGTCCCTTATGATCATTCGGATCATAAATATAGTCTTGGTATAATAATGGTTGTAATAAATGCACTAGGATGGAATTATGTCTTAAAATGTGATTATGTGTTATTTCAAGTCACTAGTAATATTCTTCATCGTGAATAGCATCATCCCATTTGAAGCATTTAAGGTTTGGGTAAAAAATTGGCTTGTGGAATATATATATATAGAGAGAGAGAGAGAAAGAGAGAGAGATATCATAAAAATTCATTTGCACATTCACCCCTTTGAGATAGAGATTTCTAGACTTTTCATAATGTTGCATTGTAAAGGCCATTTTCCTACTAAAATATATACAAATTACACGTTTATATTGATGCTAGCAACCCACTTCAAGAGGTAAGCATCATTTATCCTCGATTTTTATTTTAAAAACTTTAAAATTAAATAGAATAGCATAAAAGAGGTAGCAATTTTGTTTTATACAATAAAATATAGATGTTTAACCTCTTTATCATAAAAGTATACTCATTTTTATGAGCTTGAGCCAATTTTTCTAGATATGATCCCACATGCATAAGAGATACCTATGAATTTAAACCAAATTTCTCAATAAAGAATTTTCTAGTAAACTTGGGATCTATAAATGTAAATTTTTTGTATTTTTTGTAATACAAATATTTAAATTTCCATTTTTATTGCAATGTAGGATGATTTTGAGGTGCATAAGTACTTCAACATATACTAGTTATACAACCTCTTAGCATTAGATCTTATGCCAATTGATATTCATATGATAGAAAGAAATAATTTAGGGCATATGCAAGAGATACCCTAATATTTCTATGTCATGTGCATGTCAACAACCCTTATGGAGTGATGGGATTCAAATGCTAAATACACTTTGTTTCCCTCCTGGAGATTTAAATTAGAGGATATTTGGCATAAAGTGAGATTACTCATTTGATGTGGTAAATTACAACTTGTTATCCTACCACATGGCAATAGAATAGGGTTTCCTATTTTTATTGTATGTGGAGGCCAAGGCATATCTAGGGATTTCTTTCATTATTATATATCATAATTCCTAGATTTTACTAAGGATAAGATGGAATAAAACACAAAAAATATTATGTTAATAAATATAGCATGTAAGAGTGTTATAACATACACTCACACAAACTAGTCATCACATATGGTCCTACACTAACACAAAGCCAAACACATGCAGAAAAATGTGTATGTAAACATAAAAGGAGAGATGATATTTCATCTCAATAAAGGAGGAGTAGCATGCATACTAATCTAGCACACTCTCCTAGTAGGAACACAAGCACAATAAGGAGACACTCACAAGGCACCATCTACCACTAGAACTTGCACCTAAAGGAGGTTCAAGGATTATGCCAATAAAAAACTATATGCATGTTAATATGTTATAGAGTATGTGTTTTTGCATGGGTGTGTATGGATGTCATTTGCTGCAAATTCTAGTTGTATGTGGCTGGATTAAACAATTAATAATAATTGAAAAAATAAAGTTGCCATCAAATTGACAAAAAATATTGCAAATGGAAATAAAATGTTCCCATCTAGTTGGAAAATTAATATTTATCTGACTTTTACGTTATAAGTGATATTTTGGAGGCTTTATGGTAGCTAATTTACCATTAAATGGTAGCTAAAACTTGTTTTTTGATGACTTAATAGTGGTTTGTAGGCATGAGACTTGTTTCAGGCTCAAATCTCACACTACATGTAGCCTATCAGCTAAAAAGATAAAGAGCAGACTGAATGTTCACCCTTAAGACAACATAAACACCTAGCATATTACTCTACTAGAAATGAGAGAAGATTGATAATCACACAGGACATTATTCTCCTTTATAACCAAAATACATAAAATACAAAATGAAGTAAATTCAATAAGAAGGAAGAAATAACCTATTCCTATTCTTAACATAAGCATAAAGGTTAGTCCATCATTTCATTAACTCATTTCATAAGTGTGAGAAAGATAGCATGTTAAGCACAATGTTAATTCATTTATCCATCACACAATAGTAGCATCAACTAGGGGAAGAGGAAGCAAGGGAGAGGAGGGAGGTGTAGGCAAGGTAGAGGGGGATCCAATACAAAATTCCAAATATTCACACTGATAGAGAGGGATTGTTTTCAAGAAATAATCTTAAACTTTATCTCTTTGATATCATTCTTCAACTATCAAAGTAAGTACCCTCTCTTATTCACTTTTCAAAGCACAATCATCTGATTTAAAATATCCAATGTTTGACAATTAAAGTTCCCTTGTACCAAAGTAATCTAAAATGATGAAAACATCTATGAATGTGAATCATCCATACAGATCTAAAAATAAATACCCAAGAACAATTGCAGGCCAGATTCTAATGGACATGGCAGATCCAAAATGCTTTGTCTTTAAGATATTAAAGAGTAATGGACCATTACAATTACATTGGTTTAGCATCCAACAAAAAATCCAGCAAAGTTGTGTTCAACTCAGCTATTTTCTCTAGTGGAGGGACATGCCCACACATTTTTATCACCATAAGCTTAGCCTTGTCCCCAATATGCCTGCATTAGTTCCATAAGATTGTAAGCTCTCCCTACCATAAAAATACCAATTAAATGCAAGATATACTTTAAAGAAAACTGAATCTATTGTCATTTTCTAAAGTGTGAAATTTGTTTTACTGTAAAGAGACTACAACTGAAACCTTTGAAGAAGATAGGCTTGTTCCAATTTGAATATGCGATCATACTCTCCCCATACTATAAGAACATTCTGTAAATTGGAAAAGGAGTGTTATTGGAGGATTGGTTTATAAAAGCAATAATCTATAATCCATAGGTTAATCATATTTGTTTACCTGGTTCAGTGGTGGAAGTGGATGAGGAGTATTATTTGAGCCAATAACAAGAGCATCCACCAATTCTGCCTTTTCTTCCTTGTTAATTTCTATATTCTTCCGTACATTAAAAACCAACCAGTTAGATGTTAAGAACTCAAAATTAAGCAGAAGCAATCATTTTTTAATGACAATAGTTTGATAATTTTACTAGATATAATTAAATTTAAAAAAACAAAATTTTAAATGAAAAATGTGTATTTATTTATTTCATTAAGCATTTTTATTTATAATTTAAATAAGTGAAAAAATAAATTAAAAATGAAAATTTTGAAAAAGATAAATGAAATAGATTTTTTTTAAATAATTTCTTAAATAAAAATAAAATAAAGTAAGCAATGTAAATTAATAATATAAAAAATAATTGTTAATACAAATTATTTTTAAAATGTAAACAAAGTTAATAAGTGTAACTAATTAAAATGTAATTGTCATTTAATCTATCAAATCATAATCTATATATATATATATATATACACTTAGATTTTTCAAATAAATTTATTTATATCTATTTATATTTTATTTTATTTAGCATTTTCTTAATTTAATTAGTTTTAATACAATTTATCTAATAATAATGTAAAATAGAATATAATTTACCGGCATCCAAGCTATTCACCGAGGGAAAATTCACGGCCATGACAATTCACTGCGCCAAAAAATAATTGCATAAATTTTCCCGCGGTGAACTGTTGACGGAGTGTTCCATGCAAATTTAAAATTGTGGGAAAAAGATAATTTAGAATCTTTCCTATTTTGGTGGAGCAGCTGGTGTTTAGGAATTGAAAAAGCTATCAGCTACATAAATTTCTTACTCATTCATACATGCAAATAAATAATAACTACATTTTTTTTAGAAAGCAGGGAATTAAAATTCATGGGGCCACCAGCCCCACAAATTACTACTAAAAATATTGAGCAGTGACTATTAGCCAAAATAAGCTAAAGCAGTTGCATAGAGAATCTGCCTCAAACTGTATTTATTTATTTCTTTTGATTGGTTCTTTACATAACCTTAAACAAGAAATTTGTCTATCTTGTATATTTGTTTTTTAGCTTCTACAATTCCATTTTTCTAATGTAAACAATTATTTTTCCTAAAAATAGGCCTTGGAATCTGCCTCAAACTGTATTTGTTTTTTCTTTTGATTGTTTTTTTAACATAACTTTAACGGAGGAATGTGTCTATCTTGTATATTTGTTTTTAGCTTCTACAATTCCATTTTCTAACATAAACAACTATTTTTCCTGAAAACAAGCGTGACGGTTGGAGTTTTTTATTCTCAATGTTAGATTGACTCTACAATTAGAACTTCCCAACAGCTTTAGATACACTTGATGGTATTTATTAATTAATTAGAACTTCCCAACAGCTTTAGATACACTTGATGGTATTTATTAATTAATTAAAATTCAAAATATTTTTCAATGATAAGATCTATTTCTAATCTAGAAACTTCCTTTATGTGGAAAATATCCATCTATGCTAATGATTGACATTTGTACCTGAAGAAAGATTGAAACTCGACATTCAATTCATTCAAAATTCAGAAAAAAATAATAAAAAAATAGGTCTCTAAATTGGAAAAATAGAATAGTACCTCCATCCAGTCTCGCAGTATAAAATTAGGAAGCCATGGCCTGTTGTAAAGGGTAAGATGGAGGGCCTTCTTAAGGGCGGGGGCGCTTTTGGGAAGAAGAAGCTCCTTGATGTCGGAAGCGCCGAACTCCGAGAGGACATCATCGTTGCTCGACGGTGTCATGCAAACAGCGGAGCTCACGATCACAAGACGGCGAACAAGCTCTGGAAATCGGTGCGCCATCCAGAAGCCCACGAAGCCACCATAGCTATGGCCAACCACCATAACGCTCTCCACTTGCAGGCAATCTAGCATGCTTTTCACGCACTCCGCCTGAAATACCTCGGACCTTGCGGGGCTCCTTGTGGTGGACTCTCCGAAGAAGACGAGGTCCGGAATGTAGAGACTGAAATGCTTTGCCAGAGCAAAGATTTGTTTTTCCCAGGCGGAGAGGCCGTCGACTCCGAAGCCGTGAATAAGCAGGACCGCGGGTTTGTCCGGTGAAGATTTGAGCCAGCAATGCATGGTGGTGTCCGTGCCATCGCTCAGCTCAATCTTCTTTGAGACGAAACCCTGCGAAACGCAGTGGACTCGCCTTCGCTTGCTCAGGAATTTTACAACATTAAATCCCAAACACCCTGTCATTCTCTGGACTGAAGTGGCTTCAGCGTCTCATGCAGCCTCTGGCTAATCCGGGATGGAATCGATAACACGGATTTAGATCATTTATTAGTTGGGAATGCAATCTGATATAGATGACGAATCATCAGCTACTTACTGAAGA
The DNA here is from genome assembly GCA_007258455.2 of Sequoia sempervirens. Lineage (NCBI taxonomy): Eukaryota > Viridiplantae > Streptophyta > Pinopsida > Cupressales > Cupressaceae > Sequoia > Sequoia sempervirens. The sequence goes on from VDFB02179234.1 coordinate 53,603,905, forward strand.
TAGGTGTGGGGATACGCTGTCGTTAAAAAAAAAAAAAAAATACACAGCCCTATATAGTAAATTTATTGCTAATTCACTTTCAACAATTTATCTCGGAAAATTCACCAATAATTCACCGTCACGTCATGACAATTCACTGCCAACAATTCACCTCGGAAAATTCACCACTAATTCACGGTCCACAATTCACCGCGGAAAATTCACGACCAACAATTCACAAGTAATAAAAATTCACCGTAAATTCATTGTCAACAATTCACCTCAGAAAATTCACGGTCATGACAATTCACCAAGCCAAAAATTAATTGCATGAATTTTTGACGGTTAATTTTCTGTGGCCGTGAATTGTTGAGGGTGAATTTTTTATCGGTGAATTGCTGGCCGTGAATTTGGCGGTGAATTTTCCTAGAGCCTCACACAGCCATGCATAGTTAAACATATATGATTTGTGTGAGTTTATTTTATTAATTATTAAATTTTTATATAAAATTATAATGTATTTGTATTTAATTATTTAAAATAGGAATAAAAAAGAAAATATAACTAGCATATATATATTAAATTAATTTAATATACATAATATAGGTAGAGAGATATCCTTCTAAAATAAGAATAGAAAAGAGAATATAATTATAGTATGGTTTTTATTTTTTATTTTTTTAATAGATAAATCTAAATTAGAAGGTTTTATATTCATTCATATTTAAATATAAAATTATTATATATGAATATAATATTATAAATCATGGACCATTGAGAATGTGTTAAATAATGCAAGATTATTGAATGTTTAATGACCCCAATATAAAATAATCAAAGAAAGAAAACAAAGAATCATATATTCATTCTACATTGCCACTAGAAAATATGCTTCACATTCACATTATAAAGGTCAAAAACAAAAAAACCAAATTATTATATTTTACAAATTTAAAAAAACTATTATATTTTAGAAAACATATTTAAATACATTGAATTCAACTTATCACACTTTATACAAAGAAAGAAAGTAAAGAATTAAATATTGTTTCTAAATTACCACTAATATTTATAATTTATAAATTATATTATAAACAAACAAACAATTATTTCAAATTGTTTTTCTTTTTAAATCAAAGCATTTCATAATTACATTCTACTATGCTTAATCTCAAATACTAAGTTTTATCCATACAAATTCTAAATTAACAAAAAAATCATTGCACACCAAGGTGCATTGCTAGTTATTAGTTCTATTTTTCAATGTTCTATATAATTTTCTTAAATATGTAATAAAAAGAGTTGATGTCTAATGTCAATCAATTTAATTTGTGTTTGAGTTGTTTTTGTATTTTTAGTCTTTTATTTTTCCTTCATCCAATATCAAAGTCAAATAATAGCATCTTTTTCTGGTAAAAGTCTTGCAAATTTCTAAGATTAATGGTAAGAAATCATAATGAAAGTTTTGTTTAGCTATGGGAGCTTATGGAGAATGGGTTCCTTGACCTTAGAAATGCAATAGAAGACAATGCATTATCTCAAGCAGAGAAGGATTTTCTCAAGGGTAACAAGAAAAATGATTTCAAGTATCTCTTCTACATCTTTCAAGTAATGCATGAGATCATCTTCCCAAAGATTGCAAGAGCAACAAAATCAAAGAAAGAAAGTGGCAGTTTTCAAACTACATATCAAGGAATAGCTAAGATAAAAATTGCAAACGTTGCAAATGTTTAAAAGAGATTCTAAATATAATTACGCCGAAGGCGTCCCCACGTTGAGCTTTTCTAACCCCTTTTTATGCTGAATGGTGCAGATTGGCGCAGACAAGCATGCAAGACGAATCTCAGCCGTCCATCATTTTTTGCCATTTTCTACCCCTCCAAACTCTTCTGCGCTGGTATTGACCTTTCACTTCTCCAATTTGGCGAGTTGCAGCAACTTGTATGATGATTGATGTGGCTAGCGATGTGCAAAAAACATGTGACAATCACATTAATATCTTATCCTGTGAACTTGAATGCACTTGAATGCTCATAAGTAAGCCTTAAAACCATGATATTTTCATATTTCATTTACTGTGAATAGATTGAAGCAACAGTTGTAGGAAGATTGGTTTTGGTTCACATTATTTAAATATTTTTTTGTTGTGGTAATCGTTGCAAGCTCTACCGACATCTTCGATAGCATGACACAATTTGTGTAGAATTTTTAGGTAACTTGCTTGCCAAAGACCTTGTAGCAGAGGTACCATCATTGTTAACCAGTTCTGATGTAATGAAGGTGAGGACAACAGATGAGTCTCTGACCTATTTTGTGATCTCTGCAACCGTGTTAAGTGGATTGGTGGTTGTGACAGCGAGAGGAGGAGAATTATATCACCTTTCTTGATGCTCGTTTCGACTAACCCTGTTGCTAATGATTTGATGCTCTACCATAGCTCTGCCTATTTTTAATCATCAACATCTTCGACGACACGACACAATTTTTGCATAGTTTTTAGGTAAGTCGCTTGCCATAGTTTCAGTGAACTTTATTTTTTGGAATCTTTAAGTTGTCAAATCATTTTTGTTGTGTTGTATTTCATTTTTAAATAACACAATTATGTTGTTATCTATTAAATGAAGGGATTGATTCTTTGTCTCCTCCCGTTTAAGGTACTGTCACAGAGCTCTGTGAAAATTCTATTGCAGTTACTAATTATTAATCTCCTATCTAATACATAGATTATTTGACTCTGAAAAATTAATTCTCAGCAAATATCGAAAAATAACACAACTGCAACTTCACCAATAAAAACTCACAGGAATAGAGGAGAAAACATTCACAATAAAGAACACAATATTTTTGGACAAATTGTCCGTGGAAAAACCCCGAAGGGAAAACCACTACTGCAGATGAGGAATTATATTAAACTTCAGCAAATTAAGGAATACAAAAACTGCTTGCCTCTTACTGGCAGAGCTCCGGCAATATTCTTCTCCGGAAATTATTCCCTCAATTTCTCCTGCTGAAATTCCACAGCTGCTATCCCCAACGCTATCACTGCGCCCTTGCTAACACTGCAAGACTATTTGCTCTCACTGCAAATTTACTTGCTATCACTGCAAGTCTTTCTCAACTCTATACTTGTGTGTTCTCCAAATGCCCATTGATCCCCTTTTATACTTTTCTCATTGGAAAACCAATGGCCATGATTTAATCTCAATCAATGGCTAAGATTAAATAGACTCTAAAAACCCTAACTAACTGGATTCTAGAAGTCTCTAGGGGAATCAATTTATTTAATTACATAATTATCTAGACAACTCAGCCCTTTCTAGAAGTCTCTAGAAAATAATTAAATAATTAAATAACACTACTTGGGAATGGAGACACCTGTCCAAGCTACATAAAAATCAACACTCCCTCTTAGCGAGGAAGGTGTTCTGCATGACACCCAACCTATCTCTGAAGAAGATGAATTTCGCCTTCCCCAATGCCTTGGTCAAAATGTCTGCTACCTGCTGATCTGTAGGTATATACTGTAGCTGAACAATCCCGCGCTGTACACAATCTCTGATGAAATGATATCTGATATCTATATGCTTAGACCTATCATGAAACACCGGATTCTCAGACAACTTGATGCAACTCTGATTGTCGCAGTGTATCACCGTAGTCTCAACCCTCTGACCAAACAAGGCCACCAGCAACTTCCGAAGCCATATCGCCTCACACGTCGCCATGCTAGCTGCTATGTATTCTGCCTCTGCAGAACTCAAAGCCACAGACTTCTACTTCATGCTATACCAAGAGACAACTCCTAATCCCAAGCTAAAGTAACACCCTGACGTGCTTTTCCTGTCTGTTGTACTGCCTGCCCAATCTGCGTCAGTATAGCGTATCAACCTGATACCATCACCTCGAGCATATTTGATTCCATACTCAATTGTACCACGCAAATACCGCAACACATGCTTTGCCGCTGTCCAATGCACTCTCTTCGGCTCCACCATGAACTGACTAAGAGAGTTTACTACAAAGGATATATCTGGCCTGGTGTTGACCAAATACATGAGAGACCCAATCAACTGCCTGTATAAGGTGGGTTCTACATCCTTCTCCCTGGATGTCTCTACCTTCTTCCAATTCATGATCATAGGAGTAGACATGGCTCTGCAATCCTCCATCTCGAACCTCCTCAAGATTTTGATGCAGTATTTCCCTTGTCCAAGGAAAATCTCTCCATCTGTCTGCCATACCTCCATGCCTAGAAAGTAGTGCATAAGCCCCAAATCCTTCATCTCGAACTCTGCTGCGAGGTCCCTCTTGCTTTCCTCTATGAGCCCCAGTGAACCTGTTAAAAACAAGTCGTCCACATAAAGAACAAGAATGAGAACCTCACCCCCAACCACCAAGTAGTAGAGGTTAGCATCTGCTTCACTCTTCACAAATCCCATTCCCTGCAAGTATTTATCAATGCGCTCATACCACACCCTGGGAGCCTGCTTGAGTCCGTACAAAGCTCTCTTCAATCTACACACGTGGGTTGTACTGCTGTGTGCCACAAAGCCCTCTGGTTGTTCTATGTATACCTCCTCTTTCAATTCACCATTAAGAAACGCCGTCTTGACATCCATCTAATGGATCTGCCATCCCATATGTGCTGCAAGAGAGATCACGACTCGTATAGAAGTAAACCTGGCCACTGGAGCAAATGTCTCCTCATAGTCAATTCCCTCCTTCTGAGAGAACCCCTTGGCCACAAACATTGCCTTGTATTTCTCGATGCTACCATCTACACCGTGCTTGATCTTATAGATCCAGCGTGATCCAACTACTGCCCTATCTTTTGGTCTAGGCACAACCTCCCACACATCGTTCTGCACTATTGAGGTATACTCCTCAACCATTGCATCTTGCCACACTTTCTGCTGTGCAGCCTCTTAATAGCTAGAAGGTTCACTATCTACCAACTGACTAACTAATTCCATATAGTCATCATACCTGGCTGGTTGTCTCCGCTGTCTACTACTCATCCTAGGAGCTCCCACAAACTCCTGAGTATCACTTTGTGACTGTTGGTTCTTGCTACCAACTATAGAGGATGAAGTATCAACCTCCATATCACCCTGATGCATCTCTTGGATTTGATGCATCTGCTACTCCATACTCTGCGAATTCTCAGCACCTAAGCTTGTGCATGTACTAGTAACTATACTCGAGCTTCGCTATCCTTGCTCTGGTTGAACGATCCTTAGAACTTCCACTAACTGCTCACTCTGATCATCTGTTGGCAAATCTCTGGACCTCCTAAATGCCTTGTCCTCCATGAACTTGACATCACGCCTAACTATAGTCCTCCTGGTCCCTGGGATAAATATTCGATATGCCTTTGAGGTTTCATTGTACCCCACAAAGTACCCTCTCTCTGCAGTCTGATCTAACTTGGAATGTGTCGCACCTGGAATGTGACAATATGCCAAACTCCCAAATATCCTGAAGTGGCTGACATCTGGCTTCTTCCCTGAGAACGCCTCCTCTGGTGTCATCTTGCCCAATACCTTATGTGGAACCCTGTTTTGTATGTACACTACTGTACTGCATGCCTCTGCCCATAAGTAACGTGGCATATCCTGGTCATACAGCATAGCCCTTGCCGCCTCTGATATAGACCGATTCTTCCTCTCAGCAACCCCATTCTGTTGTGGGTTGTAAGGAACAGTCCACTCTCTCTTGATTCCTTCCAGTGAACTCCTGGAACTCTTTCCCTTTGTACTTCGCCACCATTGTCGTAGAAGAACCTTTATCTTCCTCCTGTGAATTCTCCACAAGAGCTTTGAACTCTTAGGCGGTGAAAACCTCATCCTTGGTCTTCAAGAGTATATCCAGTCTTCTGGAGAAATCATCAATAAAAAGTAACAAAGTACTCATATCCTCAGAGACTTTGTCGACATTGGTCCACATATGTCTGAATGTACTAGATCAAGAACACCCTTGGATCTAGTGTCACTCCTTGGAAAAGTTGCTTTCGCAAACTTCCCCAACATACATCCCTTACATACATCATCATGCTCTGTGCTCACCTCTGGAACACCTGTCACAGCCTCACGAAGCATTTTAAGTGCTCCATGATGTATATGGCCCATCCTCCTATGCCATAGCTCTCCTTGATCTCTAGAATTACTGCTGCTCATCAGTGCCTTATGAGTATCAAACTGCAACCTGTAAAGCCGGCCGCTCCTAACTCCAATAGCTATGGGTGATTTCCAATCCTTGTGCTTGATTAACACACTTGCCCCTCTAAAGAGTACATTGTAACCTTTATCCTGAAGGACAGATATGGAAATCAAATTCATACCCAAGCCTGGCACATGCAACACATCATGAATGGGAATCCGCTTACCATTCTCCCTCTGAAATAGAACAGTCCCTTTCCCAACTGGATTGAGTTTGGACATGTTCCCCATAGAAATCTGCATTCTGATGTCCTCCTCCTTATAGCTGGAGAAGTACTCTCTAACTCCTGTCATATGAAATGACGCCCCACTATCTATATACCAAACACCCTGTGAGGTTGAGCTAGCCATACAAGCTATGAGAGCGAACTCATCCTCCATTCTACTAGAGAGCTCATCTGCACTTGCTGAAGCTGCTGTCTGCTTCTTGCCTTTCTTCCTTTGCGGGCAATCGCTGACATAGTGGCCAAACTCGTGACAGCCATAGCACTTGACTTTAGATAAGTCCTTCTTCTTCTTCTCACCTTGTGGATTTGATCCTTTACTAGACCCCTTCTTTGCTTTCCCTTTTCCTGCAAGGGCAACGTTCTCCTGTTCCGCCTCACTTTGCTGACTCTTGCTACTGGTCCTACTGACAAGACTTAGTCTAAGCTCCTCCTGAGTGAAGTCACTCCAAAGTTGATCCCAACTCGGCAAGGTGTCTCATCCATTAATAACTTGAACAAAGACATCCCACTGCTTAGTAAACCCATTTAGGGCTATCCGCACTAGCTCGTCATCACCTAGATTATCTCCAACAGCAGCCAACTCATCCTTGACAAGTCTGAGTCTGGTGAGGTAACTTGTCACGTCCTCTCCCTTGTTCATCCGAGTAGTCCTCAACTTTTCTCTGAGAATCAGCTTCCGGTTAGTGGTAGCATTCTGGTACAGATTCAGAATGGCATCCCACATCTTCTTCGCTGTATCTAACTCTGCGACATGTGGAACAATATGATCCTTGACACCATCAAGAATCATCCTCCTCGCCTTGGCATCTTCCTTCTTATATGCTAAGAGTTGTGTTGGATCTGTAGGTACAGGTACAACACTAGTCACATATTCCTTGATCCTATTCTCTTCCAGCAACAAAGAAATTTTGGCTTTCCAGACACCAAAATTTGAGGCTCCATCCAATCTGTCCTGATCTCTTAAACCTGCTGAGGCCATCTCAAAAGATAAAAGAAAACAAATAATAATAATAATTCTGAAGAGGCTGGATCTTTCCTTCCTGTGTTGAGCGTAATCTGCCCTCAGATCAGCTCTGATACCATGTGAAAATTCTATTGCAGTTACTGATTATTAATCTCTTATCTAATACATAGATTATTTGACTCTGAAAAATTAATTCTCAGCAAATATCGAAAAATAACACAACTGCAACTTCACCAATAAAAACTCACAGGAATAGAGGAGAAAACATTCATAATAAAGAACACAATATTTTTGGACAAATTGTCCGTGGAAAAACCCCAAAGGGAAAACCACTACTGCAGATGAGGAATTATATTAAACTTCAGCAAAATTAAGGAATACAAAACTGCTTGCCTCTTACTGGCAGAGCTCCGGCAATATCCTTCTCCGAAAATTCTTCCCTCAATTTCTCTTGCTGAAATTCCACAGCTGCTATCCCCAACGCTATCACTGCACCCTTGCTAACACTGCAAGACTATTTGCTCTCACTACAAATTTACTTGCTATCACTGCAAGTCTTTCTCAACTCTATACTTGTGTGTTCTCCAAATGCCCATTGATCCCCTTTTATACTTTTCTCATTGGAAAACCAATGGCCATGATTTAATCTCAATCAATGGATAAGATTAAATAGACTCTAACAACCCTAACTAACTAGATTCTAGAAGTCTCTAGGGGAATCAATTTATTTAATTACATAATTATCTAGACAACTCAGCCCTTTCTAGAAGTCTCTAGAAAATAATTAAATAATTAAATAACACTACTTGGGAATGGAGACACCTGTCCAAGCTACATAAAAATCAACAAGCTCATCATCATTTGCTTGTCGTTGTATTTCTCAAGGCGTCCTCAGATATAGAGGTCATTACTGAGTTGGTGCACTAAAACCCTACTACTGTTATTTGACACCATTGATTTGTTGCTCTCACGCATATCTTTATTGTGCATGCTTTTTCTTAAGTTGTTGGAAAACTAAGGTAAAATATTAATGGAATGTGTGGATTGGATAAATTCCAGAGGTATTTATGAATTTGAAGCGAAATTATGCAGAGTAGTCAAAATCAAGAGGCTTAAAAGATAGACGAGATAGTAAAATCTAGGGTTTATTCCATAATTTGGAGAGATCGAGAGTCAAACATGCAACCTGTAATATACCCTTCATTATTGCTTTTGTTTGGTGGAAGAGTTTGAAGATGGGGCGATTGCATTGTGTTAGACGACTAAATTAACGTTTTGGGAATAAAATTTACTATTTGAAAGGGCCACATATCAGAATTCATTTTTTTGCTCATGTATAAGTTGTGGTAGACTTTGTAATAACTTTTGCATAGGAATTGATAGATTATCATTCCCCATAGCCCATGACGAGTTTGAGGATCCTGACATAAAGGTTGAAGAGGTATTAGGGAGTTGCATGGGTTGTAGAGAATGATGCATTGCATTTGGAGTTCTTCTGCACTCTAATTCTTTGTCATTTGACAGTCAATCATGTGGAGCTCGGCCTTGTCATTTCAACACTCAAAAGTCAATCCATCCATCACAGTAGCCATCTCCACTAGGCACCTTAACCACCCATAAGTTGTAATGAATTTGTGTTAAATAAACTATAGGTTAGGTGATGGATTGGTGTTTCTATATAATTTTTAAGGGCAATTATTTGGGGGTTTGTACTGGATAATGTATATGATGCATTGCATGGAGGAGTGGTGGCAATGATTGCAAGTATTATGGGATTGATAGCTGTGAAGATTGTTGCAAGAGATAAAGAGTTTGAACAAACTGAAATGAATATTTCTTCCCTGTCTGTTGCACACGTTGGAGCGAGTGTTTTCAATATTCTTATCTCATATGTTTAATTTTATTCCTTGTTGAGTGTTTCATAGCATGTAGTAAACCTCATTTAGCTTTATTTCACATTGATTGCAATGCCTGATGAGTTTATTTTTGTGGTGCTTGCTTAATTAAATTAGGTTTTTGTGATGGGGGAACATCTTGTTGAATATAATTTGCAGAATTAAGTGAAAAAGAAATTGTAGAAAATAAAAGATTAAAATCAATCACAAAATATGAACACTAGATTTATCCTTGTTCACCATTAATTTAATGGCTATGTCCACACTCAGGGATTATCTCTTATTATTATCAAGTTTTGAATTCGATTACATTCAGCCAGTAGTTTAATTATAAATCAGTCTCCAACCAATTAATAGAAAAATCCATTCGAAATAGACAACTTCTAAGTTGGCAAACACATGCCAATAGAAGTTAAACAAAAGAAAGAAACTATTTCGAATTATGAAGGAAACATACTAATTTGGGCTTCACTGAACCCAACAATCTCCCACTTGAAGACCAAATTGTTGCTTAGAGATATCCCACCGCTGCAAAGTTAATGTCAGAGCTGTACAAGTCTAAGAGAAGCTCTACATAATTTGAACTTCTCCCTCGGAACTACTTTCATCAACATGTAAATTGGATTCAACTTTGTGTCAATTTTCTCCACCTACAGCTTCCTCTGTTCAATACACTGGTGAATGAAGTGATATCGCAGCTTTATGTGCTTTGTCTGATTGTGAAAGGCTGAATTTTTTGACAAGTGAATAGCACTATTTCTATCACAAAAAAGAGTAAAAATAGATTGTTGAAACCATAAATCACCTATCAAATGCTACAACAATATCATTTCCTTTGCCCCTTCAGAAAAAGAAATATATTCTACTTCCGTAGAAGAAAGTGCAACCACCTGTTGCAACCGAGAAACCCAACTGATCATTGCCCCAACAAAAGTGAATACATAACCAATGGTATAACGCCTTTTATCTAGATCTCCAGCCATATCTGAATCAACATAACCTCATAGATTTATTTCCTTACCACCAAAACATAAATCGCGATCAGAAGTACCTTTCAAATACCTGAATATCCACTATACTACCTGCCAATGTTGTTTACCTGGATTACTCATAAATCTACTCACAACTGCCACTGCTTAAGCAATATCTAGACGAGTACAAGTCATAGCATACATTAAGCTGCCAACTGTGAATGAGTATGGGACACACTTCATGTGTTATTTTTCTTCATTTTTTTTAGGACACATAGCTAAGGATAACTTAAAATGATCAACCAAAGGAGTACTCACACATTTGGCATTCTTCATATTGAATCTATCTAAGATTTTTAGAATATATTTTTCTTGAGATAATCTAAGTTCTCTCTTTTTCCTATCCCTAATTATATTCATTGCAAGAATCCTCTTTGTTGCCCCTAAATCTTTCATGGAAAATCTCTGAGATAAATGTTGTTTTAACTCACGAACTAGCCTCATACTATTGCCAGCAACCAACATATCATCAACATAAAGTAATAAAATGACAAACTCACCATTTGGAAGCTTCTTGTAATAAATACACGGGTCTGAATCACAATGAATAAATTGTTGCTAAGTCATGAAGCTGTCAAATTTTAAATACCATTGCCTGGGGGCTTGCTTGAGCCCATACAAACTCCACTTCAATCTGCAATGATATAAATGCTCTTGACCTAGTTTTGCAAAACCTTCAGGCTGCTCCATGTATAATTCATCTTCAACATCTCCATGAAGAAAAGCAACTTTAACATCTAATTGCTCAAGTTCAAGATCCCAAATGGCTACCAAGCCTAATACTGCTCGAATAGTGGTCATTCGCACAACTAGTGAAAATATCTCATTGAAATCAATGCCTTTTTCTTGAGAAAAACCCTTGACAACTAATTTGGCCCTGTAACGTTAATGACCTCCCTCCTCTTTCACACAATACACCCATTTATTCTTCAGAGGTTTCCAATTTGGCGAAAGAGGAACCCAATCCCAAGTTTCATTAGCATGCAAAGACTCTATTTCTTCATTCATCGCCTCCATCCATTTAACCGAGTTTACATCTTTGCAAGCTTGTTTGAAAGTTGTCGGCTCTGCCTCACCACAAAGCAATAATTCATAATCATAATTATCATAAGAAAATAACTCAAAATCATCATACTTCTGTGGTAACTTCCTCTTTTGAGTTGATCTTTGTAATTGAGGACCAATTTCTGATTGTAAAACACCCTGTTGCTCTAGATTTTCCTAATTACTCTATAAATTATCTCCCGTGCCCTGTTTTGCTATACTCCTATGTACACTGCTCTGTTCTTGTATATTTTCTCCTAAGATCTGCTTAGTAAGGCGCTTCCCCTGAGGATGCATTAAGGATGGCATTGTGTGAGGCTGTTAATTAACCAAAGGCAGTGAATTTATTATTGTGGACTGCAAAGGTTGTGTTTCACCTAATGAAGTTTGCGTAGTGCTAGGTGGAAGCTGCGAATCAAACAAGAAAGGTAGTGTTTGAGAGTTTGGAGGCTGTGATGGACTTTGCAATGGCAATGATGTGACATTTGAATGTTGTGTTTGGTCAAAGGAAGGCAGCGTATTATCTATCAAAGATTGCACTTGACTTATATGTGGTTGTGAATGGTGTATCAAAGGTATTGCATTTACCATTGGGTGCATTTGATTTGTAGCAGGTTGTGAATGTGAATTTAGAGGTAGGGAATTTCTTAGTGAAGGTTGGGCTTGGTGTGGTGAGTGCAGCGAACTTGTTAAGGTAGGTGTATTTCCTTTTATTAACTGCATTGTCATTGGTGAAGGCAGTGAATGAGTTTCATGGGGCTGCGCTTTAGATTGCAATGGCACTAGATTAAACAGAGGGGGAAGTGTGGTAGTATAAACAAGGGATGTAAAAGTTGAAGGCAGAGCAATTGAATTTGATGGCTGCGAACAAGCAGGGGTGCTCGAATTTGAAGAAATTACTAAAGGTTGGGAAAATGACACAAAAGTTTTCTTGGCATGACCATTGTCAAATAAATCAACATCAAAATATTCATCAGAAGATTTATCCAAAGGCTACAAACCTAGGAATTTTTTGTCATTGAAGACAACATCATGACTGCAAACAATCTTTTTAGCAATGGGATCCCATAGCCTAAAACCAAATTGGTCTTCTCCATAGCCCAGAAAAATGCACCTCTTAGATTTGAAATCAAGCTTCGTTTGTTGTTCTTTGGGAATATGCACGAATGCTTCACACCCAAACACCTGCAAATGATGATATGAAATTCTCTTCCCAAGCCATCTCTCCTTAGGAATGTCAAAATCCAAACGAGATGACGGGGCACGACTGATCAAATATACTAAAGTGTTGTACGCCTCTGCCCAAAACTCTTTTCCCAAACTGGCATTGGAGAGCATGCAACGAGCTCTCTCTAAAATTTTCTAATTCAACTGCTCAACTGCACCATTTTCCTGAGGGGTGAATGGGACCACCTTTATTCTATGAATTTCGTTGTCTACACATAAATTATCAAACTCCAAGGAGAAAAACTCTCCTCCATTATTAGTTTTCAAACATTTAATTTTATGCCCTATTTGATTTTCAACAAGAGCTTTGAAAATTTTAAATTTTGAAAAAACTTTTGATTTCTTATTTAACATGTAAATCCAAAATTTTCAAGTATAATCATCAAGAAATGTGACAAAGTAATTTGCACCACCAAATGAAGTTACCTCAGTGGAACCAAAAACGTCTGAATGCACAAGTGCCAAAGGAGTAGTTTTCTAATCATGGCCTATCCTCAAGAAGTTGGCTCAGCTTTGTTTTCCATAAAGGAAATGCTCACAGAACTGCAAATCCATTGATTGCAAGTCGGGAAGTTGATCTTGTTGAAGCATTACTTCAAGCCCTTTCTTGCTCATGTGACCGAGCCTCTTATGCCAAATTTTTGAATTGTTGGTTGTCCATGACTGTCATGGCAGCTCCCACTTCACCTTGTCATTTTAAAATATAAAGATTACCCAACTTCTTGTCTTTTGCAAGCACTAAAACCCCCTTTGCTACTTGCCAATTTTCTAAAGAGAATTTAACATCACACCCAGAAGCAATTAATTGACTTACAAAAATTAAATTTCTTTTCAATAAAGGGACATATCTCACATCCTTTAAAATCCATTGATTTCCATTTTTTAAATTTAAAACTATATCACCCTTACCAACAATTTCACATTCCTTATTATCACCAAGAAAAACCTTACCGAAAACACCTTCTTTAAAATTTGTAAAAGCTTGCCTACATGAAGTAGCATGGAAAGAAGCTCTGGAATCAAGTACCCAAAAGTCTATAGTTGTTTCTCTAGCAGCCAAGATCAAAACACCGTCATCCTTTTCACCTACAGTGTTTGCTTGATTTTTAATGACTATGTCATGTGCCTTCTTATAATTCCAGCAATTTGTTTTTGTGCGGCTTGGCTTTCCACAAAACCAATAGGCACCTATTTTTCCTCTTGATTGTGATCTAGATTTTGACCTCCTTCGATTATTATATTTTCCTCTTTCTTTACTTCTACCTCTATTACCCGTACTTACAGCAGTTAGTGCCTCACCAGATGAGGGTTCCTAATTTTTTTCTCTGCATATCTTCGCTCAAAAGAGTGGCTGCAACATCATCGAATTTCAACTTGCTTTTGGCAGCCACCGAGGTGCTCACTGCCATCACAACACATTCCGAACTATTGGGTAAAGAACACAATAATAAAATAGCTTTGATCTCATCATCCAAATTTATGCCTACAAAAATCAATTGGGTAACTAATGTATTAAATTCATTCAAATGATTGGACATAACCCCTCCTCTCATTTTTAAATTATACAACTTCTTCATAATAAATACCTTATTAAAGGCAGAAGCCATCTCATACATTGAAGAAAATTTGTCCCACAGCTCTTGTGTAGTCTTCTCTATAGAGACATTAAATAAAACATTGTTGGATAGCGACAGGAAAATTGTAGCTCTTGTTTTTTTGTCCAGCTTCTCCCATTCTTCATCAGATAGAGATCCTTGCCCTTTGGCTTTGCCAGCCAATGCATTTGAAAGGTCTTGTTTGATGAGTAGGGATTCCATCTGCACTTTCCAAAGCCCAAAATTTTGTCTTGCAAACTTTTCTATTTTCCACTTGTTTGCATCTTCCATGGCTGCAAAAGTTCTTCACAATTTCCTGCACCAAAATTTCTCCAACCTGCTCTGATACCAATTGTTGAATATAATTTGCATAATTAAGCGAAAAATAAATTGCAAAAAATAAAAGATTAAAATCAATCACAAAATATGAAAACCAGATTTATCGTGGTTCACCATTAATTTAATGGCTACGTCCACACTCAAGGATTATCTCTTATTATTATCAAGTTCTAAATTTGATTACATTCAGCTAGCAGCTTAATTATAAATTAGTCTCCAACCAATTAATAGAAAAATCCATTTGAAATAGACAACTTCTAAGTTGGCGAACACATGCCAATAGAAGTTAAACAAAAGAAAGAAACTATTGCGAATTATGAAGGAAACATGGTAATTTGGGCTTCATTGAACCCAACACATCTAAGTGGTTGACTAAATTAGGGTTTCGTCATGGGTGAAAGTTTAAGGGTTTGACTGAATTAAGTTTCTTCCATAGTTAAAAAATTTAGAGTGATTAATCTAAGGTTTTGCTATGGGTAAATGTTTTAGAGTTTGATTGAAGTAGGGTTTTGTCATGTTTGCAAGTTTTAGGGTTTGACAGAGCACTAACAAGTTAATTTTTAATATTGTTAATAAAAAGCCTTAATGAGTTTAAGGGGTATTTTCTTTTAAACTTCATATGGTTTGAGATTCTAACTCTTGTTTTTTGTGATCCTACCTCCTTGTATCTTGTTTCCGGTGATCGATTGTATATGCATCTCAAAACCTTAGTGAAGTTTATAAATTTTGTATTTGGATGCTTCTCCAACTCCTTGCATTTGCAATTTATTTCCCAACCCAGAAGCTTGTGTAGGTGCAAAGCATAGTGATGGCCATGGTATGGATCTCTCAAATCTTCCACATATTTCTTTGTTTGATATACATAGTAAAATTGTGTTGGAGGTTAGCCAGAGTAGTAGTGAGTTGAAATAATCATGGTGGATAATAACATTGAGGTAGTTGATATATGTAGTATGTGGTCCACGTTCAAATGCTTGGAGAGGATTGCCCATGTCAGCCTTAAAATATTTGGGGATTTTAATACTATCCATGGCTTTTGCAGTCATGCTATGGTAAACGTCTATTTGCCTCCATGTCCATTTAAATAATAAGTTAGTTTTCATAAATAAAGTTATTATAAATTATCATAAGTTAGTTTTACATCTTTTCTACTACTGTTGCCAATAACAAATTGTTAGTTGATGAATGGATGTACGACTTAGAGTTGGTACTTCATGATCCTCATTGTTTTAATAGGAAATCTGAAGAACCCAACTGTTGGAGTTGATTTAATGTCAATCTAGTAAGAATTCCAATCCTCATGTAAATGCAAAAAGGTTAAGTGTTACGATATTTGCATCTCATATTATAATTAAAGCATTTTGGTCTATTGTTTATGCAACATGATAGTACTGGGATAGAAAATCATGATGCCGATGGGATTTAAAGCCATCATGTTTTTCCATTAGTTGTGGGCTTTAGTATATGATGGTTCATGTCCTATTGTCTATTTATACTTAAATTTTGGGTCCATAATCTATTATCTTAATCTATTCAATTCAATTTTTACTATTTCTTAACAACATTAGATTCTCTTACAGAATTACCCTGCCTATTGAAACATTGGCTATGGAGTCTCACTAGCCTACTTTAGTCTTAAATTTCTACTATTTTCTAATATAAATTTATTTACATTGTTACTATGTTTATTTTTTATAATATGCTTCCCAATCCCATTCGCCTAATCCAATCCTTTGCAAGGATTGATATGATATAGATAGTATTAAACACAATATTGTGACTTATGAGTTTGCAACTTTGTTGCAGTGTGAGTGTCCAATGAGCTTGGGGCAGGTTGCCCAAAAGCAGCAAAGTCCTTAATAGTGGTTGTGTCCTTGTTATATATTTGTTATTTAAGTACTAAATAAAATTTAAATTATATTTATATTTAATAATATATATTAGATATAATACATATAAGCAAAGACAAATATGAACAAAAAATATAAAAGATTTATATTTGTCTATCTCTACTCTTTTTTCTCTCTTTGTTTCCATCTCCCTCTCTCATTCTCTATGTATATCCTTATATCTCTATATCTCTATCAATCTATCTTGTCATCTATATCTCTCTTTCTCCCTCTCTTCCTCTTCCTCTATATCTCTATATCTTTCTCTCTATATCTTCCTCTTTATCTCCCTATCTATCTCTATATTTATCTCTCCCTCTACCTATCTCTATCTCTTTATCTATTTGTCTCCCTCTTCCTATCTCACTCTATCTTCATCTCTACATCTATCTTCTTCTCTCCCCCTCTATCTCTAGACATGTCTTCCTCTCTCTACACATTCATCTCTCTCTCCCTCTCCCTCTTCATAAACCTTTATATCTATATCTATTTGCCTTTATATCTCTATCTCATTATCTCTCCATCTCTCTCTACCCCTATATCTCACCCTCTCACCACCTCTTTGTATATATCACTTTCTATCTCTACATATATTTCCATCTCTCCCTCTATATATTTATCTCTTCTATCTCTATCTATCTCTCCTCTATCTCTTCCTCTACTCTCCATCTCCTTGTAAATGGATGCATAGTAGATTTGAAGCAACCACTTCTCCTTTCAAACCTATATTGCACAAACATCATCATTTGTTGAATGACCTATCAACTGAACTGATATATTATATAAATTCATAAAAAAAAAAAACCAAAATTTATTCTAATTGACCTTCCCAACCTCTTCGGCGTACCCATTGCACCCCAAGGTGCGATTGCTAGTTTTAGAAATTGGAATACTACCTACATCCAGTCTTGCAATATAAAATTAGGAAGCCATGGCCTGTTGTAAGTGTAAACAGTAAGATTGAGGGCCTTCTTTAAGGGCAGAGATGTTTTTGGGAAGAAGAAGCTCCTTGATGTTGGAAGCGCCGAATTCCAAGAGGAAATCATCATTGCTTGACGGCGTCATGCAAATAGCGGAGCTCATAATGACAAGGTGGTGAACGAGCTCAGGGAATCGTTACGCCATTTCAAAGCCCACGAAGCCACCGAAGTTGTGGCCAACCACGGTAACGCTCTTCACTTGCAAGCACTCCAACAGGCTTTTCATGCAGTCTGCTTGAAATATCTCGAACCGTTCAAAGCTCCTTGTGGTGGACTCTCCGAAGAAGATGAGGTCCAAGATGTATAGACTAAAATTCTTTGCTAGAGCAGAGAATTGTTTGTCGCAGGCAGTGAGGCCATCAACTTCGAAGCCGTGAATAAGTAGTACTATGTGTTTGTCCGATGAATATTTGAGCCAACAATGCATGATGGTGTCCATGCCATAGCTCAACTCAAGCTTGTTTGAAATGAAAACCTGTGAAACCAAGTGGGCTCACTTTCGCTTGCTTAGTAATTTTACAAGAATGAATCCCAGACACCCTCTCATTCTCTGAACTGAACGGGCTTCAACATCTCATGTAGCTTCTGACTAATCCGAAATGGAATATGTGGATGATGAAAATGTGAATCATGTAAAATAGTGACAATGCAATGAAAGTATCAAATTCACACACTCTATTGTTTATTTAATACTAGTTTGAATGTTTGATGTGTGGATTGCTATCTTAACTATGAAAGCACAATGATAGTATGATGATGATAGATGCTCAAATATAAGATAGAAGATACTCTTGTTAATTTTTGCTTTCTTGCTTGATAATGTAATCTTGATAGAGTAATTTTAATAATGTAGGCTAACTAGGGGATATAAATGAATAAAGGTGTTGTATTTATATTTGATCAATGATGGAGATTAATTGGAAAGATCAATGATGGAGCTTGGGGAATTGATACGCCATCAAGAAGCCCGCGAAGCCACTGTAGTTGTGGCCAACCACCATCATGCTCTTCACTTGTAAGCACTCTAACATGCTTTTCATGCACTCTGCTTGAAATATCTAGAACCATTCAAAGATCCTTGTGGTGGATTCTCCAAAGAAGATGAGGTCCAAGATATCTAGACTAAAATTCTTTGCTAGAGCAGAGATTTGTTTGTCCCATGCAGTGAGGCCATTAGTTTCGAAGCCCTAAATAAGTAGTACTATGTGTTTGTCCAATGAATATTTGAGCCAACAATGCATGATGGTGTCCATGCCATCGCTCAACTCAAGCTTGTTTGAAATGAAACCCTGTAAAACCCAATGGGATCACCTTTGCTTGCTTAGTAATTTTACAAGATTGAATCCCAAACACCCTCTAAACTAGCTTCGACATGTACCTCTGACTAATCTGGAATGGAATATGTGGATGATGAGATGTGAATCATACAAAATAGTGACAATGCAATGAAAGTACCAAATTTACACTCAACAATCACTCAATAAAGTTCAAAATCTATGATCTAAATAAAATATTATACCACTTACATCATCATGGCAAGGACCTTGATTTCTTCATTGTTTATTTAATAGTAGTTTGAATGTTTGATGTGTGGATTTCTCTTTAAAGTAGCCTAACTATGAAAGCACAATGATAGTATGATGATGATAGATGCTCAAAGATAAGATGGAAGATAGTATTGCTTGATAATGATGATACTTGATAATGTAGTCTTGATAGAGTACTCTTAATCATAATGTAGGCTAGCTAGGGGATATAAATGAATGAAGGTGTTATATTTATATTTGATCAAATGATAGAGATTAATTGGAAAGATCAATGGATAGAAATATTTGAGACGAAGCTATAATTTGAATTTGAAGGGAAAGTTAAAAAAAATAAAAATAAAAATTTAATTCAAATGGATGTAGTTGGGGAAATAAATGATTTTATTTATTTATTTTAGATGAAACTATTTAACTTAAATAAATTATTTTAATTTATTTAATTTGAGGGGGAAATGTTAGCTAATTAAATACTTTTTAGAAATTATTTAATTATAATGACCCAGAGATAATTTGAATTTGATTTTATTAAATATTAGAGGAAAAATGATAAGTGATAAATTAGCTAAATAATTAATATAGATATGGTAATTGTTAGGATGTGAAGCCCAATGGTCACATGACCGTTTGTATTCTCCCATCTCTTCGTAATGAAGAGCTATGTATAAATATATGTGTGCAGATCATGTATTGGATATCTGATAACTGTTAATACAAGTTTTCTTTGCTTTGAGAGTGGACATAGTCTTTTAAGATGAACCACTATAAATCTAGGTGTTTCTCTGTTTGTGTTTGGTTTTACAATTCTGATTTAATTTTCTATTTTTACTTTTCAAATTGTCTACAAATCTTTTCAACAATTGGTATCAAAGCTTGGTGATGTTGAGCAGAGATGGAAGAAGATGATGAAGCCAATTTAGTCATTGAAAAATTTCTTGGCAATTTAGAAAGTGATGTTGTGCAAGTGAAAGCTAAAACGAAATGTTGTGTACATTGGTGGGATGGTTAGAAAAATAAGGAGGATTCAACTAAAGAGAAGGATGTTGGGTTTGGAGTTGAATTTGCACCAGAAGATTTTTTAAAAGATCTCAAAATTGAGCTTAGAGCACTTCTTAAACGCACAGGTGATGCACAATGTCACAGGAAAGCCATCATGGAGGAGTTGTGGAAGAGGGAAAAGGAAGATAAGAGTGGCAAGTCTATAAAGGACCTAGTATTGCTCATCTATGAAATGGTTTTTCTCACTTCTGGCTTCCGCCTCAATGATCCAAATACCTTTGCTTCCAAAATTCATAGGATGTTGAAGCTAAGTCTCAACATTTATGAGGAAAAAGATGTATAGGCGGAGATCCCGGTTCGAACCCCAGATGAGGAGGTTGATGATAATGTTGTCATGGCGGAGACCGTCCAACCAGTGAATCCAACGCCAGAGAAAATACATGAAAGTGGCTTATTAAATCGAGCGCCAGAGAAAAGAGAGCAATCACTCAATGAGAAGGAGCTTCTCTATGAGGTTTTGTTGGCAATAAAGGGCGGTGTCGATGGAAACAGTAAAAAATGGACCGAGTTAAGAGTTTCCTTTGAGAGGAAATGAAAACAACAGAGCTATTGGGACAGGGTATCTGAAATTCAATTCCCTAGAGGCAGGTGTGAGAATAGCCAAAATGAGACATGTTTGGGTGAGGATGGTTCCCAAGAGAGAACTAATAATGAGGAAAGTGACACCCATGATAGGAAAAACTTTAAATTTGACTTTCTTGATATGATTGCATGTGATTCTTTATTAGACGATGAGGAATTTAAGGGGCTAGATTTTGCAGATGGCAAGGGCTTGAACAGATTGAAGAGCGAATGGCTTCAGGACAACAAGGGTAAAAGTCATGGAGAATTGAAATCCTAGGCAAATGGGAGATTTGAAATGGAGGAGATTGAGGTGAAAGAGGATGAAATTTTGGCCCAATAACCGATCATTGTTATTGATGATTCTATAGAGCCTGATGAAAATGAAACCCAAAAAAGGGAAAACATTGAAGCAACGCCAGTTGAAGATGAAAGGGTTGTGAAGTCGCGTACCCTGTGCGAGAAGATGGACATTGTAGAGGGTAGTGAGCACAGTGGAGTGTTGGTTGACCAGGATAGTGCATAGTAGGAGTACGTGACGAGGATGTGTGAGCAGCTGGTGGCGATTGCGAGCCATAGGAGTGAAATTGGAGGGTTTGAGTTTATGCCCGAGCCCCCGCCTTTTGGAAAATTGGTGGGATCAATTGATGACGAGGATCTCATTTTTGTGGTGGCCGAACCGTTTGAGAAGCATCTCATGCTTAGCAAGGATGACGTTATGGGTAAGTGTATTATTCCCCTAGGGTCTGTTCCTAAGCAGATTGGTGTGGATGGTCGGTGTGCAGAGTTTGGAATCTCAGAAGAGGAAATCATAGAGCACAGTGTTAACGATGAGAGTCAAAAGTCTCCAAATGAAGAAATGAAGAAGATTATTTTGAAAGTTGTTACACAGTGTGTTAGCACAGACGGTGTTGAAGTAGATTACGTCAGAGAATAAATACTTCCTGAATTTTTCTGAAACCTTTGGGTTCAGAGAATGGCTTTGGATCGCAGGAATTACAGACAGTTGGTAGATACAACCGTTGTGATAGCCAACAAAGAAGGAGTTGTAGACATTGTGGGAAGGACTGTTGAAGACCTGAAGGATGAAAGTGAACCGTACCGTCGCATGGTAATGGAGGCAATTGAAAAGGAAGTTTTTGCAACTAACTTGCAGCATGAACAAGCAAAGTGGCTTGAGATTATTTGAAGGGAGCAAGCAGATCCAATTCGAGATAGTGAACTTCACAGAAGTGATCAGAACACCTTTGTTCCTGATTATGAATTTATAGGTGAGTTTGTACCTGGAAAATTTGTAGGAAAAGGTGTTTTTGCTTCTGATCAGATTTGGAGACGACTAATCTAGAGTGTTCGTGAACAAAGTTTGGAAAAGTTAAAATATTCAATGGGTCTAGTTGTGATGTAAATAAGTGGAAATGCAGGGAATGTTACAGTGCGTGGTTGTGCCGGTTGGACTTCACAGGGGAGATTGTTGGGATGTGAAGCCCAACGGTCACATGACCGTTCATATTCTCCCATCTCTTCGTATCGAAGAGCTATGTATAAATATATGTGTGCAGATCATGTACTGGATATCTAATAACTGTTAATACAAGTTTTTCCTACTTTGAGAGTGGACATAGTC
Organism: Sequoia sempervirens; assembly: GCA_007258455.2. Lineage (NCBI taxonomy): Eukaryota > Viridiplantae > Streptophyta > Pinopsida > Cupressales > Cupressaceae > Sequoia > Sequoia sempervirens. The sequence goes on from VDFB02179234.1 coordinate 53,626,081, forward strand.
TTTTAAGATGAACCACTATAAATCTTGGTGTTTCTCTGTTTGTGTTTGGTTTTACAATTCTGATTTATTTTTTGTTTTCTCTTTTCAAATTGTTTACAAATCTTTTCAACAGTGACAAGATTAAAATAATTGAATAATTATAAATTATTTAATTATTATAAATGAAAAGGGAGAAATATTAGCTTAATTAAATAATTAAAAATTATTTAATTAATATAGATAGAAGAATTGATGAGGATAATGATAACATGAAAAGATGGAAAAGTATTAGTCATTTTTAAGTGTCTACAAAATCAATAACACAAATTTAGATTATACAATAATTGGGAATGCAATTTGATATAGATGATGAATCATCAAAGATATTTTCTTACATGTAATTAGATTTTAAAATAGTTGCATTAAAATTATTTGTTAGAAAATTACAATTAAAACTAGACAATAGAAGAATAAAACATGCATAACATGCATAGTTCAACATATATGATTTGTTAGAGTTTATTTTATTATTTATTAATTTTAATATAAAATTATAATTTATTTATATTTATTATATAATGGCACTTGCACCTAAAGGAGGTTCAAGGATAATACCGATAGAAAACCATATGTATGTTAATATGTTATATAGTATGTGTTTGTGTATGGGTGCACTGCAAATTCTAGTTGCAAGTGGCTATATTAAAAAATTAATAATAAATGTTAAATAATAGAATGAAATAAACTTAGACAAATCTAGATTTTTTCCTTAAAGAAATTAAGTATTATATGATTATGAAATATTTGCATACATATTTAAAACATAAAGCAATGCAAATGAAAAAATAAAGTTGCCATAAAATTGATAAAAACCACTACAAATAGAAATAGAATGTTCCCATCCAGTTGTAAAATCAATACTATCTGGCTTTTATGTGATAAGTGAAATTTTGGAGGCTATTATCTGATAATTTGGAGGCTTTTACCATTAAACGATAGTTGGTTTACCATTAAATGGTAGCTGAAACTTTTTTTCAATTACTCAATAGTGGTTTGTATTTAAATATTTAAAACATATTGTTCTATCTTTTTTATATTATTTTTTAATACATAATTGTAAATTACAGAGTTTCACATTATTTTTTAATTTAAATATTAAAAAATATGCATACGTATGTACGTAAAATATATGCATACGTATGTACGTACATACATACATATATATTACATTTATACTTGTGTCTTTTCTATTTTTGTTGTTTTTTCTTCCTAAGTATGTCTTTTCTTCCAACTTTATTCTTCCCTTCTCCCAATTAGAGTTTTCTCCATCTTGGCATACCTTCCATCTATCACTTTTCAGAATTTTCCTTATCAACATGCTCATTACATAACCCCTAACTTCTTGACCTTTAGTTTGATTCTTGTGGTTTGGCTAACTCTCAAGCATTAATATTTCGACCTATGTGTTCATTCCCATTCTAACATCCCAACACATGTCATATTATTTTTAGTAGACTATTTTAAATGCAATCACTTTCAAAGTGGAATATTTCCTCAGCCATAATCATTATTCAAATTTAAAGTTGTGAGTGTATATGGCGGTCAACCTAATCTATTTGTGGAGGATATAAAAGATTGAATATTTTCATCTAGGATCATCACCTACACTTAATGAAATTATTTTCATAATATGTATTTTAATTGGTTGTGCTCAAGTGTGGGAATCCTAAGATGAAAACACTAGTGATTTTAGAGGGTGACTTTATATAGAGATCACATTTGAGTTTTAATTATAATAGGGAATGGAATGGGAATTACATCTATATTTTGTGTTCATTATAATAATAAGATCAAGTATTATGTTGTCATTATTGATCAAAGTGTAATAAAATTGTTGATGAATAAGAAATAAGTTAAATCTAATTTTTCTAAGATTTGATTAAATAATGAAGCTTAATAGTGTTTTAATTCACATAATATATGTTTGTGGATGGTTAAGAATTAAATTTGCATTATTATTTCATCTATGAACATTACAATGGTATTAGAGCTAGTGATATTGTCAACTTGTGTACATGTAGAGTACAACTTTGCATGTTTTAATTTTTTATATAGTATAGTGATAAAACAACCAAATATCACTTTAGGGAGATCAAGGAACAAACTTAATCTATAGAGTGTTCAGAGACTTAATTGTCTCCTACAAAACCTATTTTAGATCATAATAATATGGTAAAAAATAGATGAATGAACACAAATGATAACCTATAGGGTTACGCTAAAATAACATTTGATCTAGTGATTGATATGGTGGCATAATTATTTCACAAAATGGGAAATAATATAAAAATGTGTAGATAGCCAATGGATGAAGAAAGTGATTATAAGAGTAATAATCTAGATTCCACATAGATCCATACACAAAGGATTGTTATTTTTTAACTACAAGACCAACTCGACCAACCTTTTGAATGAGAAGATGAGGGCTCTAGAGACTAAATCCTAAAACTCATTATTTGATTATATTAGGACTTGTCATGTAGAATACAAAACTCTTCCTAAGGAGCTCCAAAAGGAAATATCTCTCACTAATTATATGAACATGAATAAGTCTTAGAATGGTTACAAAATTGAGTGTAGATTACAATTCATTCAAAAATATTTGCAACACACTTTAGAGAAGTAGGCACTCTCTCCCTATGATGGATCTAATAGATGCTCATCTTGTGCCTAGGAGCAAAAGATAGTTTAGCATACCTATCCTCATGATAATGTTTGGATATGAAACAATCAATTTTTTCCCCTTGCATTTGGAGGGTTCTATACATGAGTAGTGTTACCACAATCTAATCACTCAAGATCACATATCCATCACATCATATGATGAATTTTATAAAATTTTAATTGAGAGGTTTGATCAAAAGGCTCCTAGATTTTATTTTAAATATTTTACTCGTATCAAATAATGTGATTCAATGAAGAACTATGTAACAATTTTTTACAAGACATTGGTAATGGTGTTCGACATCATAAAGAGAAGATTAACTGTGCTCTTCATCAAAGGGTTAAAATTGAATCTCATAAGGGGCTAGTCAAGGATTTTGAACCACCTACCCTAAAAGAGGCCATCAAGTAAGATTTGGAACTAGAAGCTTCCATACCAAAGAATAATTTATAGACCAAAACATTCATTTCAATGAACCCTTTCACAAAAATACCATGATTCTTCCATCAAGACCAAATTTGAGGCAATTAATGAATTGAGAAGGAATGATTTTTGTTTTAGTTGCAAGGAGCCATGGTCAATCTATTACATTGAGGTAAGATCTAATGATGAATCAAGATTTGAGGAACTAAAAGCATAGAGTAAAGAAGAACTTGAACAAGGGATTGGAGAAGAAGAAGACCAACCAAAAGAGTACTTGAGGCCATCTTGGAAGGTATTCTTTCCACACTCTCTACTACTCTTAGATACAACCCATTTTATAAATGTGGGATTCTATGAATTCAAAGTGTGATTTTACTCGTTAACACCAATGTCACTCATAACTTTAAATATGAGAGATTGGTGATCAAGCGAAGCCACAAGATAGATGGATTTAAAGGATTTAATGTGATGGTGGATAATATTTTCATAACCTAATATAATATAAGGATATCTTAGTTGAATCTTAATCTAGGAGGATACAATATAAAGGATGGCTTTTGTGAGTGTATGAATTCAATTGATCAGATAACATAAAACTAAGCAATCAAACTAAGAAAATGATTAGTTAAAAACACTACTCTAATGAAAATAACCTACAAATTTAAGAAAGATCCATTTTCAAAGCATTAAGGGTATGTATAGGATCACGATGGGCCAAAAAGTGCCGATATGATGGGTATGTGTAGGGTATGTGGCTAACAATTTTTTTTTACCCAAAATTGATGAAACGAAAAGGGTTTTTAAAAAAGATTCCCAAATTTCCACCAATATAAATTATGCTTTACTTTGAATTTAATAAATAATTATTATTCATTTTCTATTTGAATTACGACTAAAGTCTTGATTGATAGGCTAATTGAAAAACATTTATAGCTTTCAAATGATATCACATTTTTTGAATCCAAAACATGTGTCACATTCTATGCTCCACATATTATAGGATTAAAAGAAAAAAAATTGAATTTCATGAAGTTTTGACCAAGTTAAGTTGGTTAGACATACGAGTTTTATTTTTTAAAGTTGTTATAAAAAATTCATAATTAATTATTTACTTAGAAAAAAATTACAAAAAATATGCATCACATCGAGACATGAGTCCTCTACTTATATCTAAAATCTTATAAAAAAATATTATCATTTTATTGTGGTTAGGTGGTCAGACAAACACCTTATTTTTCCCCTGAAATTTAAGTACTCTCGCATTGAAATTTCAAACTTTCACCAAATACATTTTTTAAATAAACCTAGTAGTTTAGAAATTACATTCAATTTTCTACAAATTCTATTCTTACATATTTTTGAAATAATATAGATAACTTATTCAAATTTTTATGTCAAGTTGCCTAACTCTGATTTTTCTAAATTTTTCGCCACTTCAGGGCATGTTTTTTCCATGATGATCATGCACATACCCTTAACATCAAATTAAAAGTAATGAATCTAACTAAATAGTGCAAACCTGCAATCCCATTGTTGATTGAGTGATAATTGGACGTGGATTGCTCAAATTGTCTAATCCACGGTTGAGTCGATGCCAAAGCTTGATAATTGGTTGATAATGATGGATGATTCACAAAATTCCATGAAGGTGGGTGATAATTTCAATAGAGTTAGGATGCTCTCAATGGTTTTGAATGAATAATCATCTAAAATAAGAACTATTTATAGATTTTTTTGATTGAATCAATGGTGAGGATTCAAAATTCTAATCAATGAAGGAAAATGGAGTAGAGATGAAGACATGGATCAAGAAGTGGATCAATGGTCCATAATTCATGATGCATGGATCAAGAATTTAATCAAGGGTCAACAATCCTTGAGATATTAACAAATCCCTTGATTTTAGGAAGCATGTGGAAATATTTCCATGTGGAGGGAGAAATTCAAATTTGAAAATAGAATATTCCATGAGAATATTCTTTGAATGATTGGAAGAAAATTAGTCAATTAAATAATTTAGAAAATTATTTAATTATGCAAGTTGAGGAATTAAGAACTTTAATTAAATAAATAAGAATTATTTAATCAAAGAGGGAAAGTGACAATTAAATAATTTGACATATTTCAATCAAAAGGGAAGAAAATTAGTGATGAAGGTGATGAATTAATCAAATAAAATTAATTATTTGATTAATAGGAGAAAATGGTGAATTTTTTTGTATTAAATATTGTATGAATAGTAGAATTACATGGAGATTACTCACATAGTTACATCATGGAATACCCCCACCCACATACTGCAAGATCTTTTATGCCCCTCCCATTACATAACCATCACATATTGAGTTACATCATGTAGCTATTTACATAATATCAATCCATGTAGCTTTTTACATATTATCAATTCCTATATAAAGGTTTACATAATGCATCCTACCTAGGATGCCCAAAATGACCATTGTGCTACCAAAAGGGATCACTGCACTACTAGGAAGTACCACTATGCTACTAGGGAAAATGTTGCCCTACCAAAAGAGACACTGTACTACCATAGTCACTTCTAACCTTCTTGCCACCTAAGAGAACTAACCACCATCTGCCATCAAAAGGAAGCCAAACCATCATCAAGGTTACCAAAAATGGGGGGGTCGACCACGGGTTAGTTTGTTGTATCCTTCCTATGGGCCTAGTTTTTCAGCCTCAAAAGAGCACCTGTTGCTTCAATCTCATCCCTGATGAAGTCCTCTATACTGAGCAACGATGGAACATCTTCACTCTAACTATCCTTATTTATCTTATCATTGAACTCTTTCTAAAATACCTCCAAGGCTCTAAGGAATATATCAGTAGTGTGTTGCCAACTATCCTCAAAATTGGCCTCTTGTTAATTCACAAGCATTGTAGCCTCCTCTAGAAACTTTAGGAATTTGAATTTGGTGACCTTTATAGTCATTGTTACCTGCACAACCGTATTATACAAAATGATTCTTTTATTCGACTTAGTAAGTGTCTCCCTTATCCCTTGAAACTTTTCATCATAATTTCTTGATTTCTAGATTATCCAAAGAATTTCAATTGCAAAATAAATCCAAAACAATTTAGCTCTTTCCCAATTTTATTTCATTTAGAAAAAAGAATTCTATTTGGACTAAGTTTTCCATTAGCATCCAAAATGTCTTGATTGTGACAAAACAAGTTCCATATTTCCTTAGCATATATACACTCAAAAAATAAATGAATTATTGCTTCCAAACCCCTACAAAGGTTGCAAATCTCAATGTCATCTATTCTTATCTTGCAAGGTAATTTTTGCAACGTTAAGAGCCATTGAAGTAGGCCTTCTTTGGCTCGATTGCATTAGTCCAAGAACTTCTTAGTATCTTCAACCACTCACTTTTATTTAACTTGAGATTCCAAATCTTATTCAGGTGCTTAAAGGTTTCTTATTGACAAGTAAGAGAGTTGTACATAGTCTTTGCATTAAGATTAGTGAGTTTAGTACCCTCGCCCTAATTAAATTCCTTGTATTATTCATCATTATAAACACAGTTGATTGGAGCAATGATTTCTCTGCATGACTCCTTAATGATTGAGTAGGTTCTCTAGTTGGTTTCCAGGACACCGAACTCAGAACTTAACTAGATCCATTCTCTTAACTATCCATTTTCAAAGATATGGGAGGTCTTTATACCTTTGGTGGCCCAACCCTTAGCAGAGCACCCTTGCAAGAGTGTCAGGGGTTTGTCATTGTGCACAAGGTTCCACAAAATTGATCTATGTGTGAACAATGTACCATTCATAAAGAAGTTGGAGTTGGTAATATGCATCTTAGCATGTTCCCATGCTTTCCAAATACTCTTAAACACCACTAAGCCCCCAGGACCAATAGGGTGATGGTTGCTAAGAAGGTCACTCAGGGGGAGATCTCTTCAGGCCTTTGCATGCTTAGGAAATTCCCTTTGTATGTTATTTCTGACTAGTATTTTCCAAGGCTCGTCACCTTCAAGGGCTTTGAAAATCCACTTAGTTGCTAGTGCAATCCCTTGCATTCTAAGATCCTTTAGACCCAATCCACCTTCTACTTTGCTCAAATAGCACCATTCCCACTTCATTGAATGTTTCTTCCTCTTTCCCTTCCCATTTGACCACAAGAACCCTCTTAGTTTCTTCTAAATTTCATCCACCTGATGTTGTTGAATAGCCAAATAAAGGCGAAGTAAAGGTTGTATGAAGACATAATTTTTTGACAAATCTGAATTACCCCTACCAGGGAAAGGTATGTTCCATTTACCTATTTTTGTATCAATCTTCCTTTGAATCCAAAACCACATCTCCCTCAATTTAGGTCAAACTGCAAAGGCAAATCCTAAATACCTGACTTGCTTTTAGGGACCTCCCCACTACACGCAAAACCTAGACAACCAGTCTGGAGGGTTCTATTTCCAACCAAGCATGATAGACTTGGAGAGAGATATTTTGGCCCTAAAGGAAGCATAAAATAAGTCCATCTTCGCCATCAAGTTGGAAACATTAACTTCATCCAGTAGGGGGAAAAGAGCAGTGTCATCTATGAACTGGATGTTAATTAGTTCACTTTGATTAGGAAGTATTATTATGTTTACCTTCTGAGAGCTACCATTGGCCCTAATAATGTAATGTAGGGCATCAGAAGTAATCACAAATAGGGTCGGGGCCAAGGGACACCCCTGCCTGATTGGCCTTTCCAAAAAAAATTCCTCTACAAGGGAGCCATTAACATCCACTTGAGTTATTGTGTCCTTGAAGAGAGTGACCACCATATTACAAAAGGTTTCCAAGAAGCCAAAGGCCTCCAACATCATCTTGATGAAGGCCCATTCAACCCTGTCATGGGCTTTCTCAAAGTCAAGCAACACTATTATCGCTTCCTGGTTTGATACCCTTGTGCACTCCATTGCTTCCCAACTTGTAATTAAATTTTCAAGGATATACCTACCTTTAATGAACCTAGTTTGGGTGTTGTTAATAAGCCTTGGTAGAATATTAACCAGTCTTTTTTCTAATACCTTAGCAAGGATTTTGTAGGACACATTCAATAGGGTTATTGGCCTCCAATTCTTGATCTATGTTTCGTCACCTTCCTTGGTCAGCATTTTTATTATGCCTTTGTTTATGTCTCTTCCTAGAGATCCTTTTTTCTAGGGCCTCCTTATATACTAGGAACAAATCATCCAATATCCAATCACTGAAGACCTTGTAGAACTTGGCAAGGAGGCCATCTACTCCAGGTGACTCCTTTGGACATGTCTTTGCTTAGTTTAGTTGCTTCTTTCCCCTCTATCTTTTTTAGGATGATAGATTTTATTGCCTCTCTTGCAATGGAGTAGCCCTCCCCATTTCTTTCTAAAGTGAATAGATTCTTATAGAAGCTAAAAAAAAAGTCCTTTAATATCCTCTTGATCTATGAAAGGATTCACATCAATTGGAACCTACTCAACGTTTTCAAGTTGATATTCTTATCCTTTAGAAACCTGAAGAAAAATTTTGAGCCTCTATCACCATACTCAAGCCAATTTAACTTGGATCTTATCTTAAGCCCTTGGATTTTAAAATTCTACAATATTCTCATGGAATCCTTGACAGTTCTATATTTATTCCCAATGACTTCATTCTCCAACTCTTTCTGTAGGTCTGCTTCAACCTATAACAGCTTCTCTTGGAGCAACCCCGCCTTTCTCCTCATGTCAAGAGCATTTTTCTTGCCAATAAATTGGAACACATATTTTCAGCCTTTTGTATTCATCTCCCATCTCTCAATGGCACTCAACCCATTATGCATCCATAGATTTATGTTCTTGAGTGATTTAACTGTAGCCACACAATCATTGTCATGGAGCAGCTTTGTGTTAAGGAGGAAGCCCCCTTTTTTTCCTGCCACACCATTTCCCCTTCTTTAGGAGTAGCCTTATTTTTACTAGATGATGGTCTGAGAGTGTGTATGGGTGGACTTCCACCTTGCAATCATCCCTTAGTAAGTCAGGTATGAAGTGATATTTATTGAGGTAAAACCAATCTGACCAGTAGTAGATTCTCCTATTACCCTTTTAGGCATTACACCATGTGTACCAAATGTTGCGGCAGTCCTTTTTCCCTCCTCCTATGGAGTTGACCAAGCTCGATTTGGATTTCATTTTTAGCCAAAAAAACTTCTCGTTTCCCTTCCAATCCATTCCCAATCCCCCATGTTTTTCCTCTTGGTTTTCAATCATATTGAAGTCCCCTCCCAGAATCCATGGCACATCACCAAGATCACAAAGCCACTTCCACAGCTTGATTATGTCCCCATGCTCATTTGGGGAATATATTGAGCATACCTCAAATGAATGGCCATCCTTTTCCAAGGTGATCTAGACCGCCCTGTTATAGGGATATGTCCCAGACCCCAAGATAAAATGACTCCATTCACTGGAAATGAGGATGGAACCCCACCCCCCCCCCACCCTTCTCATGCTGGGTAGTAAAGTGTGTAGCCCCCCTCCAATCAAATTTGAGACCGGTTTCAAGGGAAAATCCCACAGACTTAAGCTCCTATAGTAGCCCATCTTTATCCTTGCATTGGTTTAAAAATATTATATCTTCTTTCTATCAAGAGATTATAGTCCCTTGATGTTCCATGAGAGGCAATTAAGTCTCATTGTTATCTGAGATGTTGGGGGTATCTTTATCTGCTCTATAATTTTCAATGTATTTTGGCACCTTAGGCTCAACTTGCACCTTTTTAGCTATCGCACTTTGGATGATCATGCTTCTCTTTTTCCTCTTTGTATGAGGAAGGACTTTCAAGTTCCCTTTCCCTGTTGGGATTACTATATCCTTATCTTTCCTTGGCCTATGAGTCTTTTCAGGTTTGGAGATAGTCCCCCCCTCAGTGACTCCCTTAAGAGTCATATCATATACACAATTTGGAATTGCACTATCCACATGGGGGTCAATACTACTTGGGATAGTTTGGAAATCATGGGAAGTTTTCGGTTCACCCACTTCCTTTAGGTTTCTTTTTAATGCAGGTGGGAAAAATTCTATGCCTACTTGACTTCTTCCACCATCCAACACTCCACTACCCACTAAAGTATCATCAGTGCATTGAGTACAAGGGGCAAGTGGGAAAGTTTTCATTTCTTTCCCTTCCACCACAAAAATTTGACCTATATCCAATCCATCAGTGGCACCTGATAGAGTATGAGAGGGTTGAATTTTGGATTCAAAAGAAGTGATAATCTCCTTTACATTAGCCGATTTATCCATACTAGCTAGTTTTTCCTCTTTTTTGTTTTCCACCTTATGCAATCTAAAATTTTTGAGGATATAAGTCTGCTCCTTTGGTTCCCCCTTTCCTTGCAACTCCTTATATTTGCAACCATATTTAAGCATATTCAGAACTAGCTACTAGGTGTTCTTCTTAAATCCCTTATTACGAGGGGTTTCTTGGTTGTTTACAGGGGTGGATTCCAATTGTTTTGTGTTTGGGGTTTCAATTGTTGGTATTCCTGAAAAGGCGAGTGGGCCACCTAGGGGGGCCAAAGAACCCCCTTCCCAAAATTCTTCCTCCACCTAATCACCACTACTATAATCAATTCTTTCATCTTCATAGGATTCATTGGGCGGATTCATTTCCATACTATCAAACTCACTATCTTCATGTATCTCCAAGCTTCTATCAAAGAATTCAAAGATTTCATCCCCCATTAGAGATTCAGGGGTTTCAATATTTTCTTCCAAGTTTTTTTCTAGATGTTCCTCCCTTACAATGTTGGGCTCAAGGTTTTTCTCAGGGATGCCCATATTATCAACACCTTTGCTCAAAATTCCCTCCAGGGTTTCACCTCTACCCTTCTGGGTTTCATCAGGGATGTTCAATCTACACAGGCTATCAAGGTTAGCCTAGCTTATAGTTCCACCACCCTCACCCATGGAGTCGGTGAAGCCACCGCTATCACCCTCCACTTTGTTGGGATTTTCACTTTTTTTTTTTGAGTTTGTCTTCAAGCCATTGCAACTTTTTTAACTTAACGAGTAGTTTCTCCTTACGTTCCCCTCCCTTTGACATAGGTAGTAGGCGTTTAGATCACCAAACACCTCTAGGCCACACTCAATGCTCCTAGTATCGAGCTTGGGAAAGAAAATATCAAGTAAATCAACTCTCAAGAGGATAGACACTAAGGCCCTCACATCTATGTGTGGGAGATTTGATTTGGTATTATCAATCCTAAGCATTCTCCCATACGGTTCAAACAACAAAGGGAGGAAATTCCAAATTCTTGGGGGTACATTCTTTATAACTACCCACCTAGGGCTCACCAGAGCGAGGATTTCATCGTTTATTAAGCACCTGACTTTACATTTCATGATTCTTGAAAAAATGACAAAAATCCCTTTTTGGATCATTCTAGAGTATGAAAAATGCAAACCCAATTTTTTCCTGAAACATCTAACTAGGCATCCATATATTTCCTCGCCAAGACCTTATTGATGTCCACGATGGCCAAAAAGATCCCCACATTTTTAAGCTTTGAATCTTCTTCACTCAAATCCTTACACAATGGAATTTGAAGAAACGATGTCAACCTTAGAGGGCTCGAAGGAGCACTTACCTCTTCTTCCCCCTCCATCATTGATCCCACCACTTGCCTCCACCATAAAACTTGGCCCCTTCTGGGAACGCCACCCTATCTCTGACCATGATGTCTCTAAACGACTTCGCCTGCCTAACTGGAGCAACAATTTGATTGCTAAGGCCGCCATCTAGGGGGTCTGACACCCCATCCATAAATCACCACCAGTAAATAGCCAATTTCATATGAGTGAAGCTAGAAAACAAAACCCCACACCATGGAAAGGACGCCGCCATCGATAACCAGTGTGGAGGAGGACCAAGCCTCCTCCACCCACACGTGTGAAACCCTGAGCCAAGAACTTTTTATAAGAGACTACTTGCAAAATGAGTTTTTTCTCCACACCTAAAAATGGTGAATTTAACTAAATAATTGGACATTATTTAATTAAATAGATGAACTAGGTGAATTAAGAGAGAAATGGTGTTAGTAAGAAAAATCTTGGTGTGTAATATACTCAGGACATTTCTAGGTGTCTACATTTTTCCCCTCTTTGAAGAGAGGTACCTATTGTGTTGATTTAAAGAACTAAACTTCTTAGATCAAAATCTAAAAAATATCCTTTTTATGATGCCCCACTATGCCCCAATGAATGAAGGAATGCTAGTGTGCAGGCCCCTCAAGAGATCAAGCGAAAAATCTTTTTGGGTCAAGTTCACGACAAAGTCACGGGAGTGGTTCTACTATAGAAAGGACAAAAAATAAGTCATATTACCATGATGATGTGAAGTGATAAAACTTATTTGCAGGGATAAAACCCTAGGTTTGGCTATGCATATATGTGAATTTGGGTGAATTTCAAGCTCATTTGCACACTTTTCTTTAGAGAGATTAGAGAGCTTAGAGAGATCCAACTTAGATTTCCTATGGAACACTTAATGTAATGGCACGTGCAGCTCTTCCTATACATAGTGCAAATCGAGTCTACAAGTTCCAAATGGCCAGTTGATGTGGGACCCTTGATACATACCCCAAAAAACTTCCTTTGCACGTATTTCTAGATAGTGAAATGTAAGCTAGAAGTAGGACAAACAAATGTGTCAAGATTTTTTTGATGTTGTTGAAACATGCTTTGACACTTGTGTACTGCAAATCGATGCTTTTGAAAAAAGCATCAAGGATCTACAATAGTTTTGATTCTTTGAAAATATCATGACGCTTTTGTAATAAAGTAACATTTTTTATTGTTTCAACTCGATGCGCTGAATGAAATTCAATGCTTTTTTTTTTATACCAATGTGACGCTATTGAAATATAGTGACGCTTTTGTAAAATTTCCACACTTTTATGGGATGACAATGTGACACCTTTGTAAAAAGGCTCGCTTTTGTTTTTTAGGCATTTTTTACTTGGATTTTTGTAAAATTTATAGAACATTGACATCGTGAGCATCATGCTTGCAGGTCATCTTTGTTGCACTCCTTTCTCGAGAGCATTGGCCACAGATTATGGAGAGGTTGGAGATTTTCTCCTATGAGGATATTGAGTTCCTCCACATAGTTGGATTGTACTATATTACTTAAATTCCTGATGTATGAGTGCACTATGCCTTGATTATCATATTTATTGAGCAGTGGCATTTAGAAACTTCATCATTCCACATTCCTACTAGTGAGGCCACGGTTACCCTAGAGGACATGTGGTGCATTCTGAGAGTTCCCAAGAGTGCCCATCCACCGTGAGCGAGTGGTGTATGAGGATACCCTAGGACATGTAGCTTTCGAGAAGGTCCTCAATGATGATCAAATTCATCTTGAGGATGGTCAAGTAGACTTGCAGCCCTATGTTGGCAGGGTTCCTGATGTGATACTTGTTACAACTAGCATCATCATGGGATGTCTTGTTCCATATAGGAGATCTCGTCTATTTAGCACCAAATGGAGTAGAGTATTGGAGAGGATTATAGATGGCAGTGTTATCTTTGCTTAGGGTCCCTGCATCCTTGCACACTTATACCATGACATGCACCAGGTTATATACAGGGATGCCACTAGCATTTCTATGGGTCTACTTTGCTACATATCTGGGCTTGGGATCATGTTGTCATGCTCAGGCCAGTCAGAGATATTCACCAAGATCGACTACCAAGAGAGACCTTTCCTTATGGTTATAATAATATGCTCACACATCATCATATGGGTCATGCTAGTGTAGCTCATTGGAGACCTTGACTAGGTGTAGAGGCCTAGGAGGAGGATCAGGAGCAGCTATCATACACATGACAGACTTGATGGCTCCTTAGTTGCAATCTGCACATAATAGAGAGGGTCTATGATGACAATTTGGGGAGCAACAAGATGTCCCCACAAATGACTATGTTTCTTGCTTTACCCATACCCACAGGGAGGGAAGAGAGTGGGGTCCAATAGTGGCACCTCAAATGGGCATTACAAATTTTGATCATTTGGCTCTAGTTCCTTGGGTATATGTAGGAGGTCCAAATGATCACTAGGACTACACCAAGTTATGATGCATGGTTTACAGGTCATAGACCCATGATACTTACAGATTTGATAGGTGGAGGTGCAGGAGGTCATAGACACCAAGGCTGAGGTGGCAGAGGACAAGGACATATCCTAGCATAGGCACCACTAGGGCCACCATATGGGCCACTACCTTAGGTGCAACATTAGCATTAGGTGGCATTGGTGCCAAGGTAGGAAAATCAAAGGGTACAGGTCCTCACATAGAAGACAGATCAGGCTCATAAGGAGCATGATCAAAGGATAGTAGAGCAAGACCAAGCCTACCAAGAGAGAGATAGGTATAGACAAGAGTGAGATCAACTCCCGGCATAGTTGGACGTCGAGGCTACCCATAGGTAACAACTAGAGGTGCAGTTGGGACAGGACACTATGTGAAGAATATAGTTGGAGGCTGGAGCTCAAGCCTAGGGAGAGATAGCTCCACTTTCTAGGTATGCCCAAGACCTCATAGCAATAAAGGACTAGGCTACCTATTACAAGATAGTGTACCACATGCAAGTTCCAGCACATAGGAGACAGCCAAATTATTCACGTAAGAGTGCTATGGGGCCTATCAGATCAATGGAAGGCTTAGTGGGCTAGTCTAGAGGACACAGTCCCTCAGTTGGACAAGGTCTCTCAGGTGGTCAGCATCGACCACCACCATGTCATCCCTCTCTCAATCAGGGGAGCAGAGGATAGTTGCTTATGTATATAAATATTTTTGTATCGATATAATTGATGTATACATGATTATGATGTATATAATCATTCATTGGCTATGGAGAGCCTCATATATATATTTTTTATGTATATCACACACTTTGATATGTATCATGACATTCATTTTTTGATATATATGAGATGATCAATGGTGCAGTGTTTATATATGATGTCTTATTTCATGCTTATGGTCTTATATGATGTATGTTTTTTATGCTTATATGATGATGTATGTTATGCTTATGGATGCATTATGGATGTTATGTATGGATGCAAATGTTTATGGGATGTTGAACTACATGATTTTATCATGGATGATGGTTATTTCCTTTATTATGCTTATGATATGACATGAATTCATGTGTATATGTAAGTGTCTAATGATATGTGGATGTAGGGTGGATGCAATGTAATGCTATGGATAGTTTATTTTTTTATCTTTTCATATGATAGGTGATGATTATGCAGGATGTATGCTATGAGATGTATGTTGATGGTTTGTGGATGCAAGGTGGATGCATTTATATATATCATTAATATTGTTGTATGTCATGATACCAAGATGGAAATGTTAGCATGGATAGAATTAGAAGAATGAGATGGATAGATTAGAATTTTTATTGAGATTAATTCATTTTCCAACAAACCTATAATTATTCAAGATTTTTTTGGATATGTGATGAAATAGGATAGATGATATTGATTTTATCCTCGAATTAGGCTCAATTTCATCATAGAAATCCTTATTTTTGATATAGCAAATAGACAAGATGCCCCAAGGTATGAAGAACTAGGGTGAATTTGTATCTAAGGCATACACTTTGACTCTACAAACATATAGGAGTATCCTTGTTCATACCTGAAATATGAAAACCTTGTTTGGTCATGTGAAATAATAAAGCCATTGAAGTAAGAAGACTAATACACAAAAAGTATGAACCTGATATGTCAACTAGCCATTGTTTTACTTGATACTGTTCCTGCACATGCAAGGCAAGTATTTTACAAGGTCTTATTACAAGAATATCCAAAAATCATAGCAAACAAAAATTAATGATCTATGCCCCATTCCTTTCTCTCTTAATTATTTTGTAGAGATAATCGAGAGATCATCAAAATGGACCAATAAGATAAATCCTAAGAAAAGAGCAAAGTGAACAAACTATCAATGTTATTCATATCTCTTGCGAAAGGATGTTGTTTTAGGGTGATTTCCAATGATGGTGTCCATTGTAGGAAAGATATATCCATAAGACATGCTATTGGATGTTGGTTGATTCTAACTATTTGATAGGAAGTTAATATGAGTGTTAACCGACATGTTTGACTATGATTAAGACATAGGATCATGCATTTGAAATTTTATTGTGGGTGAAAGTGGGATGGGATGGGTGATTTTATATTACCAAAGATTGAAGGTGAATCAATTATTATGTTTGAAATTTTATTGTGAGTGAAAGTGAGATGGGATGAGTGATTTTATTTTCCAATTTTTTCAATGTTTTTAACTTTTTGAAATGATTTGAAGTTATTTTTTGGTATTTTAGGTTTTTATGAATGTTTTAATTATTGCACAAGTATTTCTATTTATATTACCAAAGACTAAAGGTGAATCAATTATTATGTTTGAAATTTTATTGTGAGTGAAAGTGAGATGGGATGGGTGATTTTATTTTTCAATTTTTTCAATGTTTTTAACTTTTTGAAATGTTTTGAGGCTTTTTTTTGGTATTTTAGGTTTTATGAATGTTTTAACTTTTCAAATGTTATGAGGTTGTTTTGGGTTTGTGAGGATATTTGAGGTTGTTTTGGCGTTTTGCATGATTTTTTCCAAATGTTTTGGTTTTCAAATTTTCTATTTTTTTTAGTTTTCCAAGTAACTACATAGAGGCTTCATAGTTCAATTATTGGACTAGGATATTAGTGCATGATGGCTAATAATGTTTTGGTTTTTGAAGTTTTTGACCTTTTAATGGAGTTCTAACTGTATTTGGATGTTTTTGGATTTTGACATGTTTTGGATGTTTTCGAATTTTGAGGATATTTCAAATATTTTTGGATTTTTGAGATATTTTGAATATTTTTGGATTTTTGAGATGTTATGGATGTTTTTGTATTTTGAGATGTTTTTAAAAAATTTGGATTTTGAGATGTTATGGATGTTTTTGGATTTTTTGAGAATAACCTTAAGGTAATATACAAGAACCTGATCTGATGCCACAAGTATAGGAATATTCCGATAATTTGATGTGATAGACTACCATGATATAGGTAGGACAAACTGACCTTATGATAGTTCCAAGTAGTACTAATGGGGATAGATACTCGTTGAATACAAGCTATGATATGAACATGGATGGAGGAAATAAATAGATAGAAGATGGATGTAGTGGATGAGATGAATGGGTGAATTATTTTATTATGAGTGAATGACAAGTGAAAGAGTCTATGATAGATGGGAGATGGTGCTTATTTATGCAAGGCACCTATTTTCCAAGTTTTCACCAAGGTACTTTCCCAAAGCATCATTGAAGTGGTTTTTCGCTAGAGAATAATTTTTCTCTTTACTATTTTGAATCCTTTTTCTTAGAAAGGAATTCACACAAAATTTGGAATAAGTTAATATTATAATGATATACACAAATTTTCATCCAAATTTGTATGTTTGATTCATTTCTTTCTTTCCTCTATAAAACTTAACTTTGACAACTTCAGATATCCAATTTTTATAAATCTAAGATTCATTTTGGTAGAGATATTATTTACATGTGATATTTTGTATCATTTATACATGTCTCTTTTGATTACCTACAAATAACTCCATTGTTAACTAGGAATCTATAGGTCAAATAGATTTTCCTCTAGTTTCATTCTACCTATAGCTCTACTACCGATTGGGCATCCATATCCTTAGTAGAGATTCCTTGAATCACCCTAACTAAATAAGGTGCTTTATTTTCTTTTCTTTATTTCTTTATTTATTTATTTTTCATTTTTTTGGATTCCACATTCTATAGACACTGAATTCTACCTTTATTTTTTATTCCACTATGGTAATCATTGCTATATTTGTGAAAAACAAACAAGACACAAGATCAAACAACAAAAAAGAAAACCTTCCACGTACAAGAGTTACAAATAATGATTTGTTATTTTCTCAAAAAGAAAGAACTTATAGAATGATCCTCAAGATTCAAAAATACAATGAAGGAAAGTTCTTATAAGAGAAAACCCTAAATGATAAATGGATTAGATCATCACAAGTGTCATTGAATCTAGATGTGATGAGACAAAATGGTCTACTAATAGCTCACTCTAATAAAAGAAAAAAGCACTCCTAATTTTTAGCTTAAGTACATGAAATGAAATTAGTCTAATTATTGGCTAATGAATGATTACTCTAACATGCCCCTTAAGTGAAAACTTAGGGGTAAGTGCAAAAATATGGGGTGCCAAAAAGGGGTCTTAAGTGGCCACTTTTTTTCTGAAATCAAGAAATATTGACCTTGGATGAGAAATTGAGGATAGTTACAATAAAAAATTTAAGATGCAACAAAAACAATGTTCGTAGTGCTCTAAGCCTACTCTCTAAACTACTATTTTTTTTAAATGGTAAAGATTAAGGGGTTCAAAAAAGGGAGCCACAAAAATTGGTGTTATTTTTGTCAAAAAAAACATAACATAGTGTCTTTCGTGGCTCCCTCAAAAGGTTAACTTTTTTTGGCATTTTTAAAATCGCTTCAGTGAGAAATTAGCTAACAACATGTAGTTTTTGCTCGATTTTTTTGATATTTTTTAATGAATATTTGATTTTTTACTAATTTTCAAAGTGGACACATCTTGATGCAAGAGCGCTAGGGGTACCCAACAATCCTGCACAACCAAAAAATATTTTAACATTTTATGCTTGTGTTTTGTTTTGATTTTTGGCTGCACGCACTATTATTTTATTGCTTAAATCCTCTAGCATAGTAAGGTTTGATGTAGGGATTGTGAAGAATAAATTAATTAATTGTTTCACTTTGTAATTGTTTAAAACATGTTTGAAAAGTGTTAATTTTTCAAAAAGGAAAAACTTCCATGTCCAAACTTGTGTGGACATTTATTGTAATATTATAACTTCATTCAGAAAATTTTGAAATTGCATCTTGCTCAAAGATTGGAATGATAGGCATTAATGGAATGGAGAAAGTGGGTGTGAAGTGGGAAGATTTTTTTGAATGCCATTGAATTATCAAGCCAAAAAAAGAAAAACCACGTTCAAGAAGGAATAAAGGAGCATTATGGAAGTTTAACGGCAGGGGAGAGGAAGATGGATTGGGGTCGTGCCTGTGAGACCCAGTCTCAATAAAATAGCCATAACTTTCTCATACGGTAACAAAATCAAAAATTTCAAAATGATCCAGAAAGCTGAGGATGAGGTGCACAAAACCCATGTTGAAATTTTAAAATATTCATGATAATCATGGAGCAGTGATGGATAGAATATGATGGGTTTTTAGAAGCTCTGTGCAAAAAAAAAAAGGAGAGGGCAATGTGGAGTTGAAGAGAAAAGGTGCAAAAATTTTGGAGAAAGGAAATGAGGAATTTTGGGGCAGTGAAAGAAAGCTACATGAAGAGCATGTGGAGCATATTTGAAGCTTTTTTCTTTTGAGAAAATTATGTAATTGTCTTAATTTGATTGAATGCAATAAAAATTTGAGTGTTTGCATTTCTTTGGGTTTTATGAGTTGTTCTTATTTTCAATAGAGACTATGTTGCATTATGATTTTGTGAGTAGTAGTTTATGCTTGCATCAAATGGTATCAGAGCCATAGGTTCTAAGTGCATAAGTAGAGCATTGAATGTGAGGTAGCTTATACCAAGATCAATGGGTGAGGATTGAAGTTGTTTCAAAGCTCGAAAGAATTGTTGTAGGTGTGTGAGGAGTCCTGAGAAATTGAGAGTTGAGAGGGACAAATCGTGGAAATGCAGAGCATGTGATTTGAAGTGATATTGCAACAGAAAATATGGGATGGGTCGTAAGGAGACTCGTGAGAATATTATTTTGGGAACAATATTGGGAGAAGATAGAAAATGAGAAGTTTGAGAAGATGGAACAAATGGTTCATGAGGAAATGAGAAACATCAAGATGAGTGTAGAAAATTTGAAGAAGAATATTAGTAAAGATGAGAGCATATTGGTGAAGAAAAGTGAGAAGAAGAAATATGACAGTGAGAAGAAGAGCGGAGAAAATAAGTGTTGCAGCCCAAGAGAGAAGGATGACAATACAAAGATTTGTAGAGGTCTTGTGTTTGATAGAGAACCTGATGAAAAAGATTCATTGCTTGTAGAGGATATCATGAAGATAGAGGAGATGTTTAGATCAAATGAGAAACTTGAGAATAATGAAAGTGCAAACTCCTGAGTGAAAGAAATTGTAGCAAATGATGATGAGGTAGAAGTTGTAGCAGTAGAGAAAGAGAATAATGAGGACATGCAAGTGGACATGGAGCACCAAATTGATGAAGAGGTAAATTTTTATTTTTCAACATTGTGTGATGAATAAATTAATTTAGATGTTGTGGAGAGAAGTGAGAAGTTAGTAGATATGAAGAAGGAATTTGTAATAATAGATTGGTATTCAGGGGTTGCAAATTTATATGTAGAAGCTGTAGGGGAAAATTTGTGTGTGTATGTTGCTAGTGTTGATGTGTATGATGAGGGAATTTGGTGGAGGTGGTCATATTTTAGTGGTTCAAAACCCACAAAAAGGAGAAGAATGGTAAGCAAAGTTGGAGGAGAGTGAAGCTAGTTATAGCAAAATGTTGGAAGAAGAGGAAGAAGAAAATACTTTATGTGCACTTTGGACAGCAATGGAGTTCACTGCAAATTGCTTACAATTTGAAACAATGGTTCTACCATTCAACTCCAATTTTGTGAGCATATGCTCACAAACTTTCAACTCTAGGTGTTTGATGCAAGAGCATCTAGGGGTACCCAACAATCCTACACAACCAAAAAATATTTTAACATTTAATGCTTGTGTTTTGTTTTGATTTTTAGTTGTAGGCACTATTATTTTATTGCTCAACTCTTCTAGCGTAGTAAGGTTTGATATAGGGATTGTGAAGAATCAATTAATTAATTGATTCACTTTGTAATTTAAAAAAAAAATTTGAAAAGTGTTAATTTTTCAAAAAGGGAAAACTTCCATGTCCAAGCTTGTGTGGACATTTATTGTAATATTATAACTCCATTTAGAAATTTTGAAATTGCATCTTGCTAGAAGATTGGAATTATGGCCATTAATGGAATGGAGAAAGTGGGTGTAAAGAGGGAAGATTTTTTTTGAATTCCATTGAATTCTCAAGCCAAAAAGAGAAAACCCACATTCAAGAAGGAATAAAGGAGCATTATGGAAGTTTGGTGGCAGGGGAGAGGAAGATGGTTTGGGGTTGTGTCTGTGAGACCTAGTCTCAATAAAATAGCCATAACTTTCTCATACGGTAACGAAATAAAAAAATTCTAAATGATCTAGAAAGATGAGAATGAGGCACACAAAACCCTTGTTGGAGTTTTAAAAGATTCATGATAATCAGGGAGTAATGATGGAAATAATATGACGGGTTTTTAGAATCTTCGTGCAAAAAAAAAGGAGAGGGTAATGTGGAGTTGAAGAGAAAAGGTGCAGAAATTTTGGAGAAAGGAAATGAGAAGTTTTGGGGTAGTGAAAGGAAGCTATAGAAAGAGCATACATGTGGAGCATATTTGAAGACTTTTTATTTTGAGAAAATTATGTAATTGTCTCAATTTGATTGAATGCAATAAAAATTTGAATGTGTTTGCATTTCTTTGGATTTTATGAGTCGTTCTTATTTGCAATAGAGACAATGTTGCATTGTGAGTTTGTGAGCAGCAGTTTGTGCTTGCATCACATCCTCAAAAACAAAATTTTGGCCGTGCTACCCCTATAATTTTTGAAAACTAATTGAAAATCATTTTTTTAATATATGTAGAATAGAGTCTAGTTTATAAAAATGTAATTTATTTGAAATTTCAATGAACAGTTAAAAAATAAAGTAAAAAATACCAAACACTAGTTTTTGAAAAAAAATGAACACACAAACAAAAGAAATTAAAGATGAAAGTCTTAACATTGTCAAAATGTGAAAAAAAATACATCGTTAAATAGCTAAGAGAGAGCCTAACATTACCTAGGAGTTCAATTTACTCGACCTTGAAACACATGTAAACTTGATGGTTAGCACAAACAAGATTATTTGAAATCTTATAGAATATGAAAAAACACATATTTGGATGTTGGGAAGGCACTCCAAGCCTTGGGTTGGAAATCCAAAGCAAATCTGATGCAGGGGCATCAGGAGCCTCATAGGCATGATTTGTTGTCATTTTTGGTTTTTGGTTGTTTGTGTGTCTTTGGAGTCTAATAAGGTCATTCATGACCATTTGGGATCATATTGATCCATTTTTAAGTGTTATAGGGTTCATTGTTCAAAAAATGTAAAAGTTGTCATAGTTTCTCAAAAGTCATCAAGCAAATTTGGCAAAAAGTGACAAAATGATGTTTTATGTACAAACTAATCAAAAGGTGGTTAAAGGCAGTTGGAATGGTTGGGATATATATGGGGGCACCCTCCAAATTAGAAATTATGATGAAAGGATGAGGAAACATTGTGTATTTGAAGTTTTGATAAATGAAACCCTTATTTTATGTGCATTTTCCTAGGTAGCAGTTTGTTCTCTTGCATTGCATGGATTTATACAACCCTATTTTTTCCTACACATGATTAAATATGTTAGAGGATTGAGTTATAATTTA
Source organism: Sequoia sempervirens (assembly GCA_007258455.2). Lineage (NCBI taxonomy): Eukaryota > Viridiplantae > Streptophyta > Pinopsida > Cupressales > Cupressaceae > Sequoia > Sequoia sempervirens. Next base: position 53,648,870 of record VDFB02179234.1, read on the forward strand.
TTTTCTTTTTTTTCATGAAATTCCATTATGTTTTGTGGAAGTTATGATCCAATTAATGATTGCCACTTCCAAATTTTTATTGTTTTACAACAAGAAAATTATGTGGCACAGACTGTAAATTGCATTTAATGACCTAAAATTTATTGGAGATGATAGAGGATTGAATTATCTTCCAAATGCAATTGGTTTGGTATATTTTCGTCTACATTTGAATAAGTTACAAGCATTTTTGTAAAAACTGTCTAAAAGTTGTCCTAGGGTTTGCAGTCACAGAAAATGGCATAACTTTTGTTTTATCCAATGAAAATGGCTAAAATTTGGAACGAAAGTCTCTATTGATGTCTATAACAATCCCACAAAGTTTCAAATCATATTTTTCACATGTGAAGGAGATATTTTCACTAGTCTACTTTCACAGATTCTCATAACAGTCATAAAAATCCCTTAAATGGTGACTATCTATTGAAACCCTCACTTAATCTTATGTATTTGGGTTGGGTGATTCTAAGCTTATTGTTAATCAAATTATGGGATCATATCAAGCTAAGCAAAGTAAGTTGTCTCGGTATCAAGACCTCACTTTTTCCTTTCTCAAACATTTCTCCTCTTTCACAATAGACAGTATCCCTAGGAGGGAGAATAGATATGTAAATGCCATGGCAAGAGCTGCTTCCTTGGTACCTTCAGATGAGAATATGAAAGAATACCACTTCGTGGTTCAGGTCCTTCAAACCCCAACTATTTTTTATCAACCTGAATCCAATGCCTTTGTGTGTTCTCATGTGGACTCGGGAGAATGGTTTTCTAATATTTACAATTACCTAAAGAGTAGAAACTTTCCCAACGATGTGATGAAAAATGATCACACTCGTATACGAAAGCTTTCAGCCAATTATGTTATTTTTTCTAATGTTCTCCATCAAAAATTTAATAATGGCTTGCTTCTCCGATGTCTCACTAAAGCATAGATACCCCTTGCCCTTAAAGAAGCCCATTCAAGCTCTGGGGGTGGACACTTTGGTGGTAAATCCCTGGTGAGGAAATTGATACACATGGGGTACTTTTAGCAAATGATGGAACAAGATTCCTTTGATTTCATTAAAAAGTGCTTGCAATGTCAGCAGCATAGTCATCTTATTCATGCACCTGTGCAAGAGTTACAAAACTAGACCTCTTTGTAGCCATTTGCAAAATGGGGGTTGGATATTATTGGAAAAATATCACCTCCTTCTAAGGGGCATACCTTTATCACTACTGCTATAGATAACTTCACAAAGCGGGTTGAAGCTATCCTACTTCACTCTATGAATGTTGAAGATATTTGTAGTTTTCTTCTGAATAACATTATTTCCCATTTTGGATTGCCTTCTACACTTGTTTCTGACAATGGTACACCATTCAAGAACAAGGAAGTAAAGAAATTCCTAGAGAAGTTCCACATTCAACATAGATTTTCTACACCTTATTATCCTCAATCCAATGGCCAAGCAAAAGCATCTAATAAGACTCTTGAGCTCATACTTCATAAAAAAATTAACAAACACGATAAGGATTGGCATATTTAGTTAACATACACTTTTTGGGCCTATTGCATGAGTGTTTGTATGGCGACAAGAACGATGCCTTACAACCTTGTGTATGGTGTCGAAGCTATCATGCCTTTAGAGTTGGAAATTTTTTCTTTGCGGGTTTCCCTTAAAGGGTTAATTGACGAAGAGACTTGCTGAGCTAATCATTTGCATCAGTTAGAGATGCTCGATGAGTGTCAATTATAGGCCCTCAATCATCTTAAAGCTTATCAATGATTGTTATCAAGACAGTATAATCAAAGTGTGCTTCCTAGAACTTTTAAGGTGGGTGACCAGGTTCTCTATGAGAATCAAAGAAATGTAAATGTGTCACCTGATCAAAGGGGGAAATTCAGTCCTAACTAGTTAGGCCCTTACATTATCATCTCCATGTATTGTTTGGGCACCTATGGATTATCGTCTATGGATGGGATTCCTTTAAAAGAACCCATTAATGTGATGCATCTCCATTGATACTATGTGTAGTGTCCAATATGTCATGTGTTTGGTGTTCACTCTTTAAGGGTAGTAGCACTACGTATGTTGGCATTATTCATTAACACATTATGAATTTTTTTGTGTTATGATGAGACCGTGTGTGTGTGTGTAATATACATACATGTGTACTATGTTATGTATCCATTCATTACATTACATCTTTTAAGGTAGTTAGATCATCATTGTATTTAATTAACATACATACATAACATCCATAGTATCAACATACATGAAAATAAAGAAGCATACACATAAAAGTACACAATGTCATGATATCAGAACCAGTATCTTGTATATATATATATCAAATTTCATATACATGTATCGGGCCACTTTCGTCAAAAAATGAGTGGCTACTAAATATGTGTGTCAATGTCTATACAAAAAGGATCTACAAAACATATATATATCTCATGGCTGCAAAATTGATGTACAAAATAGGAGCTCCCTAAGGCTATGGCATGTGGCTCCCTGAGCCTTCCAGCTCTAGTTGTTGTGGTCTGGGAAGAGGTTGTACAGTGGAGATAGATCTAGAACAATGTTTTTGTGATTCGGACAAGGCTACGTGCATCCCTTTGATCTCTCCCTGCAGGGAGGCTATCTGCATATGTGCCTGGTATAGCTCATGTTGCAACTGTTGATCACTTGTCAAGATCATGACTGTCGGTTATCTCGGGAGGTCATCAAGATGACTCTGAAGAGCATCACGCACCTGCTCAAAAGCATCACCCCTTGTCACAGTTGTGTCTCGCTCTACAAGCATCATCCACAACTCCCCTGATAGCTGGCCACGTTGTCCTTAGAGTGTGGTAGTGTTTGCAGCCCCCTACATGATCTCTACTCCCCACTCCTTATAAGTGGTCCTCAAATGCACTATCGACTCAAACAAATGGGCATGTCACTCTTTGAAAACTTATCGATAAACCTTGAGGACTGTCCCCTAGATGGCCACATTAGGGGCCACCTCTGATATGCATTGGGCTATCAACCCAATCCATCCATGTACATCCTCTACAACCATAGAAAGAAAGGATAGGATTAGTATCACATGGAATATTTGAGTAATCATAAACAAAGAAAACTAAAGTACTAAAATATAAACAACATGCTTAGTATACCTAGGTCCCCTAGCTGCCAAGCAGGGTCAGGGTGAGAAGCGATGCTAGGACCTACATTATTAGTATCAGTAACCACTCCTGGTGTTGTTAGAGCTACTGCTACTATGACGGTAGGTGTTGTTGGTGGTGCCGAAGAGATAGGGGTAGTTGGTGGATGATATGATCTCCTTCACCACTACCTCAACCTCGATGATGTTGTCGGCCTCTCATCCTCCTCTTGTCGCCTCTCGTCCTCCTCGCCCTGTTGTCACCCACCTCCTCAGACTCTCCTCCTACCTATGGTGCCTATGCTGGAACATCCCCCTATGGGTTGATATCCCCTCTAGGGGCATCCTTTGAGAACATTGGATGAGGACGATGCCTATCCCACCATGCTCTAAAATATGTGGCTATGATAACATTATATGCTACAGCTATCGGTGGTAGACCTCGGCCAGGCTCATCATCATCTGATAGGACAACATTAGTGATAGAGGGGTTAGGAACATCCTCGAGTCTTGTATCACTTTTGAATGCACATGTATATGTGGGGACTACCAGAGGGATGGTCTGTACAAGGCCATGTTTTCGCATGACCCGGCTCCAATAGTAAGGCATGATAATATGATCGTAGTGACCTATGAGAAAATGGTCTCGTTGCAGGATCCTAAGGTACCTACTATCATATACCCACCTGAAAACATGGTAGGGTCTCCATCTGACCCAATCAGGCACAAGGGTATCAAATTGTAATTTCCCAAACTATAAGTCGCCATGTCTCCACTGCCCTGTCACCTCATACCAATGGTCCATGGGGACATGGTATAGTTGCCTCTAGGGGAACCTGACTGGCCTTTTGCACATGATGTGGGAAAAATCCCACACCTACAACAGCATGCATGTTGTGAGGTTGCGGTACTCATAGTGCATGTACCACCCCAACTCCTAGTATAGGTGCACTAGCATGTTGCACCCCCAAGAAAAGACTGTCATGTGCTCGACCATATCACGTATGGTATGGATGAGGCCCCCATGTAGGTGAGAGCCCCACCCATCTATAGTGACTCAGAAGGACATAGTCACAACCATCACATGATGTAGTAGGGGTGTAGTGGTCCACGCTTGATCGTACCAATGTGTGTAAATGTGCCTTGCATCATCACCGTCATTGATCTGCCCTGAGCAGTAGAGGACACCTTCTGATCACTCTCGTGCTCTTTAGGAGTCTTCTATCACCACCCATTATCCATGAATGGGGAATTCAAGAATCTGATACACATCCTCTAATGTGATATTCATCTCTCCAGTAGGCAACTAGAAAGATGATGTGGTGGAATCCCACCGCTCTATCAAGGTTGTTAGCATCTGCTCGTGGTATCGCATCTCTAGCATAGTGAACACATGCCAGATACCAACCTACTATAAGTTGGTGATCTTGTCCTCACTAAGGTGATCCCTCAGCTAACAAATAAGTTGGTATGCTCGCCCGCCAGGATGCTCCTAGATATCAGGATAGTCTTGTAAGAAGTGAGAAAAAGTTTAAGTCAGAACATGGGACTTCAAAAAAATATGAAAGAAAAAACTTACTATGGACTTTTGTGCATCACACAGACATTTGTACATCGTGCATATGTCTCATTCCACCATTGAAGCCCCGAGGACACCAGCGCGTACTCAGGATGACAATGCAAGAATAGGACACCAACACTTTTTTTAGACATCAGTGCAGAAAAAAGATGCCTACATAGCTTGAGCAGAAAAAAATGCCTAAAAATGTACTAAAATTCTATAAATGAGGTTTTGAGTCCTACCTGGTCCACCTTGCTACCCTCGGCGATGTCCTCCCTCAACTTCTCCAGCCTCAGCACATTGTATTCCCTCCTGCTCGACATTTTACTAAATTTTCTCTCACAAAAGTAAACAATTTCCTCACAATGAATAGTGAAAATGACCCTTCTCAGGGCACACCTAGGTATATATAGGCCCCCAGGGGCCCATTTTTCTTGGAGTTTGTGGCTCCCCAATTTCTCTTGAATTTACCCCACCTAGCTGGGGGAAAACTTGCGAGGGCGAATGTAGTCACCTCTTTACCATGTTTTTCTTTCAAACCATCAATTTTTTCTTGACCATTCTTCTCACCATTGTAGCTTCTTCCAATTTTCGAAACTAACTTAAATTTGAGTTTTGCATATCATAATTTTGTGAATTTTCACAACCGGTCTCGCACTACTTGTAGAGCTCATTTGCTTGGGGGTACATTCGATACCGGCTAGCTCAACCTCAGTGACCTCTGAGGCACCTTTTTCTTGGCACATAAATCTGTAAAATTTCTCTTCTCTACTTTAGTGTGGCTGATTTTTCCCAAAATTAATCCCACTAAAGTGGGGGAAAAATATAATTTCATAGAATTACACCTAGGGGAAATTCCACATTTTAGCTCTTTTCCTAGAATTTATGATGCCTAAGTGCATTAATGGAAAAAATCCCATGGGTTGGAATCTCGCAATTTTAGCTCCATGTGGACTAGTGGCGAAGAGACAACAACCTAATGACACATTTCTTGAAAATCGATGTCTTGGACACTTGCACAACATTTGGATGTCTATGTGGCACGCTAGCATCATGTCGGTTTTCTGAGTTTGAAACAAGGAATCTCGAACCTTGACTCTTGACATGTGTCCTAGTAGTCAAATGTCAGGCATAACTGCTCTTTATCGCCTTTGCATGCAACAAAAACCCCTCATTTTCTCTCATTTTTTGGGTCCAATTCATTCAGTCAATCTCTCTTCAACTTCACTCAAATTTCTCTCATATTTGACAAGTAACACTTCTACAAGCAAAGCTCTATTAGACTGAGGTCCCTCCAACAGCTACAACTCTCTAGCAAGCATTCAATGGTGCATCCATGTGCTCTAGAGAGGGCCTAGGCACATGGGTAATGCTCTCTCTTACTCTTCTCTAGTTACATTTTTTGTTCATTTACTATCTCACGGTGTGGGTTCTACTCCTAAAGTGGGTTTTGCTTTCACCACACACTTTGTCCATTTTGATTATACTCCCTTTCTATCTGGCTATATGTGGAGGTGGGAACACCAAAACAGGGGTCTGACTGAGGCAGGCCCCTATATAGCCCCACTATTTTCCCCTCGTTCTTTTGTGTGTAGGTTGCAAAGTAGAGCTTGGAGTGACGACTTGAACATTCAGTTGAAGGTAAGTTTTCTCCAAGTTCTTGTGCTTTTCTCATAATTATTTCTCCCTACTTTATTATTCTGCTTAGTAGACCTCTATCTGAGTTAGGAAGAGAGACTCCATTTTTCCCGCTTGAGCTCCTGAGCTTTCTGTCACTCAGGACGCCACGGTGTCATTTGGATGACAGTGCGCCACACTAGCATCCTGAATCTACACTAACGTACTTAGGCAAAGAGCTCCTCCATTGAGGAAGAAATATGGAAGTTTTTCTCTCTCAAGATCTAAAATATTTTTCTCTAAAAGATAGCTTGTATACATTTCCCTTGCAATGTCTTCATTCATTTTATATTAAGGCGGATGAAATATTCTGAGCCAAATTTTTTTAAATTTTCAATTACAATCAGTAGGGCATTACACAGTCATTAGGGTTAGCTCTAAACCAAAATGATACTGAAACAACTCTAACCAAAATGTACACCAGGATCCCGATGTGGGAAAGGTGTGAGCATTGGTTAGAGGATCTGAATGCAGAAACTGAGCTGAAAGGAACTCTAACCAAGAATGGCACCGATGATGGCGAGCATATGGTCAGAGGGTCTTAATTGAAATGCTTATGCAAGAACTCTAACCAAGAATGCGCCGACGAACGACGAGCATGTGGTCAGAGGATCCCTACAATCTAATATACTGAAAGCACACTCAACACCAAGTATGTGCTACTCAATCCAATACGGAAATGAGGCGACCATATGGCGGAGATAAGAGAAATACAATTGCAATTACATAATGTAAAGATGAGCATTACAAATCATGATAAAGCAAGATTAAAGAACTGTTGTCAGTACTACTATCAGCTTACAATACGATAGAGAATGCCTTGCTATCAACATGAATCAAGAGATAAATAGAGTTGCAACAATATATATTGAATTTCCTTCACTGAATAATAAAGCTTAGATCAGAAACTCCACTATAAAGACTAACCTGACAATCTGATTTATGACAGTCCTATTTTTTGCATGCATGAACAACAACCCTGAAACTCACAAATTCACTCACAACTCTCTCCAGACTCACTCAAATTTCATGAGACAGAATGCAATATGATCCTAGGATAATGGCGACCAAAATAGAACACTAAAAACTGAAAAAAAGTCCCTATTTATTTTATGCACGAATTTCAAGATAGATCTAAATGGTACGGCCCAGCAAGAGGGTGATTTCTCTTTAAAAATTAAATGCTTCACTAAAAAATTTGAAACTCAAGGAAAAGGTTCGCCCTTCTCAGACAGATAGATCTAAACAATGCCCAGAATGATATATTTTGTATTTTTTGACTGATAAATGAAAAAGACAATCTGCTGTAATGAAAATACAATTCTAGAAACTCTCTAATATGCATAAATCTGATCTACAAAGCCACACACTGACTACAATGCACAAATCCCAATACAAATCTCTCAAACTACAATATCTCACCACTAGTCGCTATCTTTCAAGCGAGAAGCAATGCCAAGCTAGGAGGCTTTCATTCCTCAAAGCAATCCCAAAGCCAATCCAGCAGCATAACATTCCTATAGAAAAAAGATGCTGAAATGAGAACCAATGGCTTCCTTTTATAATTTCCAGTTGACCTTCTCGAAACCCTAATCTTCTTTTTTGAGTCAAACCCTAATCCTCCAATAGATGGCGTCCCACTTTCCCAAGCAATATTTAATTATAAACTTTATCTCTACCTTGAATTTGGCGTCCAACTTATGCTTGGAATAAATCTTTTAATAAGAAATATAATTAATTCCTTCAATGAGGCGCCCACCCATAAAGAACATTTTTTAAAACAACTTAAAGTGAAGTTGCTAGGCCAAGGGGTCAATGTTAAAATATAACATTAAAACATGACTTAATTAAAATAATTTGACTTATCTTTCTAGTTATGCCCCAGAGCCAAAAATGAGTAAGCCAACTGATCAGTCTAAAATGGAAATCCAACCGAGCCGAAACCAACAGGACCACTGCCAGAAATAGAATTTACTAAAAATAGTAAATTCCTGAAAATGCTCAGAATGCCAAGAACAACATATCACTATGAAGCTCTCTAAAAACCCAGAAAGAATCTGCCATTGAAACAACCAACCTCAAGCAAGAGCATCCTTCAAAACATGAAACCCTAATTTCACCTTCTGAATAGCCTACGGGTCTCCGAAATAGGCCAACGATCACTGGAAAGATCATGCTCGAGAAGGGGACATTACAATCTACCCTCCCCAAGATTGCTTGTCCTCAAGCAATCGCAACCCTGGATGCTACAGAATCTCATCATTCTCCCAAGTTGCATCCTCTATAGGCAAGTTTTTCCACTTCACCAAGTATTCTCTTATTGTTCTTTTCCTCAAAGAATGCTCTCGAGAATCAAGAATCTCCTCTGGAATTAAAACCAACTGTCCTTCTTCATCCAAAGGAGGCAACTGTGATGAAGCAATAACATTATGTCCAAGTGCCTTCTTGAGGCGAGACATGTGGAAGACATTGTGCACTTTGCTACTTGAAGGTAGCTCCAACTCATACGCCACTGCTCCCACCCTTTTGATAACCTTGAACAGCCCATAGAAGTGAGGTTTGAGCTTCTCAGCTCCACTCTTCTTGAGAGTAGACTGTCTGTAAGGCTGTAGTCAGAGATAAACCATATCCCCAACCTTGAAAGAGCGCTCAACACGCCGCTGATCAGCATACATCTTCTGCTGATTCTGTGCAATTTGAAGATTGTTCTTCAATGATTTCATGATATCTTGACTTTGCTGCAATAAGTCCTTGGCTTGAGGAGCTTTGTTATCGCCAAACACCAAATCAGCAAAGCTAGGAGCTTCATAACCATAAAGAGCCAAAAAAGGTGACATCTTTATTGACATATGAAAAGAAGAATTATAATAGTACTCGCCTATGTGAAGCCACTTAACCCACGCTCTTTGCTGCTCCGAAACATAGTTTCTCAAGTAGCCTTCCAACCACTTGTTCACTATCTCAGTTTGTCCATCTGTTTGGGGGTGATAACTAGTGCTTGGAGTAAGCACAATTGTAGACACCTAAAAATGGTCTGGAGAATCTAATTAATTAAATACGACTTATTTGATTAATTAATCTTAAATTCATCTACTTAGTAAATAAATAGAAATATTTATTTATATTAAGTTCATTATTAATTCTTCTACTTCTCTCTTAATTAAATAAACAAAATTAAAAACTTTGTTTTATTTAATTATTATCATTTCTATCGTATTATTTCTCTCTTAATTAAATAAAATTAAAAACTTTGTTTTATTTAATTATTATCATTATTACTTCTTTATATTTCTATCATAAATTAAATACACAACTTAAATAATTTGTGTTATTTAATTACCTCATCACATTTCTTCTTAATTAAATAAAGATATCTAAAATCTTTTATTTAATTATCATTTTCCTTTTGTTTTAATTTAATAAACAAACTCTATAGTTTGATTTATTAAATTATTTATTCCCCTTTTGCTAAATTTAAATAAATTAAAATTATTTAAATTAATGCATAAATCATTTACACTATTCACTCACCAATAAAATTATATTTTTTAAAATCTAATTAATGCAACTTTCATTCACGGGAAGAGCTTCGGGGACAAACCTACAGGAAGTCCTCTCAATCTCCTTCCTCCAATCTTCCCTCACATCTTGCCTGGTGTTTTCATGGAGAGAAACAATCCTCCATGATCAGCTCCATCTTCTTATCCCATGCCATTCAATTCTCCAGATTGAATCCCAGCCTCTTATCCCGTATCCCTATGCAAATGTGTTGCCGTGAAAGCTATAAATACAGCTCTTTGGCTACAGGAAATGGATCCCAACTTATGCAATCTTACTCTGTAGGTTTTCCAAGCATCCAGCATTCATACAGGATTCAAGCATTCAGCATTCACTCAACATCCATCCAGCATCTTAATTATGGCAGCTTACAATAGTTTCTTTCTTAGAAGCTTTGCTGTAGAATCATTTTAGTTGCACATTTTAATCATATAGGAATAGAATAGTTTAATTCTCATTCTCTAAGTGTCATTTCAATAGTCTAATTAGCTTCTAGAATCTGAGAGCAAAGTAGAGAAGCAAGGAAGGAGAATGATACATTTTCTTTGTTTGTTGTTTACGAGTTAGTCATTATTACTCTGTGAATTGTCACGAGAAGTGCTCTACCAAGTATCAAGGATGACATTCCAATTCACTTAAGAAAATGATTAATTCTTGTCTGTTTACGCAAGAAATTCTCAGGTCATCATTGGTCTATCTTATACCTTGATGCTTGTGTTCACTTGCAATGTCAAATATCATGAAAGAAATACTCAGGTCATCATTGGTCTATCTCATATCATTGATGCTTGTATGCGCTTTCAACATTTTAAAAGCTCTGTGATGATACCAAGCAAAATAAAAAGATTGTTGAAATGACACTTAGGTTTGCATTGATAAAATAGGTTTGCATGGTAAACATATATTGCATTCATAATAATACATCTGCAGAGTACTGGTTGCACAAGTTACAAAGATTCATTTGCAATGAATGTTATCTTTTCTTATTACAAGATTGAGTATACTTGACACATACAATTTTCATAATGCCAGGGATATAAAATCATTTCTTCATCTCATCATAAATTTCACAATAAACATCTCATTTCGTGATATCATATACACGTTATGTTCTATCATTCATTTACATCTCATCATTCATTACATTTATCATTCACATATCATTACATTTACATTTCATCATTCATTTACATCTCATCATTCATTACATTTATCATTCACATATCATTCATTTACATTTCATCATTCATTTACATCTCATCATTCATCACATTTATCATTCATTTATATCATTCATTTACATCTCATTATTCATTACATTTATCATTCACATATCATTACATTTACATTTCATCATTCATTTACATCTCATCATTCATCACATTTATCATTCATTTATATCATTCATTTACATCTCATTATTCATTACATTTATCATTCACATATCATTACATTTACATTTCATCATTCATTTACATCTCATCATTCATTACATTTATCATTCATTTATATCATTCATTTACATCTCATCATTCATTACATTTATCATTCATTTATATCATTCATTTACATTTCATTATTCATTACATTTTTTGTTCACATATCATTACATTTACATTTCATCATTCATTTACATTTATCATTCATTTATCATTACATTTACCTCTCATCATTCATTACATTTATCATTCATTCACATCTTATTCACATCTTATTCACATCTTATCATATTTTTCACATCTATCATTCATTACATACATCATTTCATTTACACCTCATTTTATACATCATATATCAAATATCTATACTTCATTCATTTACATCTCATTTATCTATCATACATTGCATTTCATTAAGAAAATAAATACATCATCAATATCATATCACATCATCATCAATGCATCTATCCAATCTAGTATAATAAATCATCATAAAACATAAAAATTACAATGCATCCATCACATAAATCATGTAGAACACATCATGAATCAATCGAACCGCTGCACATATATATCTCATCAAGTGTCAAGTATACAATGAAGTCTGAAAAGGATGAAAATAACATCATGTCAAAATGGCTATATATATCTCTCAAAGGGGTACACAAATGATCTCAAGTGGTGCTCCCACCAGAAGGAGCAGGTCTCGCACCAGTATCATGACCACCTCCAGATGTCCCAGGATCTCTCGAAAGGGGCTGTGTCACGCCTCTGCTCACTGTCCTTGTACGAGTCCTCTCTGAGCGAGACTAGGCATAACTAACTCTCTGCTCTGGGGGGCACAGCTCATGATAACAACTCCTGTAAAACTCAATCTCAGCACCTGCCCGCATAGCCTCTCGCATGTAATCTGCCACAAAGGTCCCATCTGCCACTCTCTGCAATCTCTCTGCAGTAGCCTATGTTGTCTCTGTTGTCTGCCTAACAGTATCTCGCTCTGCAGTCAGGGTTGTAATCTGTGCTTGAGCAGTGGTCAATTATGCCCGTGCACCTGCTAACTGAGCATGTACCGTCGCTGCTGCCTATCTAGCCTCATCTCTCTCACCAATCAGAGAGGTAATCTGTGTCTGTGCAGTAGCTAGCTGTGCTTGCATCTGGGCCTGAGTCTGTGCCACTAATCCCTGCGCCTGCGCTAGCTGTCCCTGTAATGTCAAAATCTCAACACGCAAACCAGCAACCTCTGATCGCTCTGCTAGAGAGGAAGCAACTGCCTGCCTCTTACAAGGTGCACTGGATGATGGCTCTAATGTACCTTCTACACTCGGTCTCCCCTCATCTCCGCCATCATCATCACTACTATCATCACTGTCACCATCACTGCTATCATCACTGTCACTCTCATCACTTCCCTCCACATCAACATCTACATCCTCCTCTCTCCCCCGTCTCTGACCAACCTGAACACCCCCTACAGCTGCTGGTGCTGGTGCTGGTACTGGCTCATCTAGAATAGTAACATGAGGAGGAGGGTGCAAAGCCAAATACTGTCCGTACTCAGGAGTAATAGGTGCCTCAACAATGTCTCGCCGCATATCCCATGCTGATGCCTGCAAAGCATGGTAACCCTCAACAAGTGCCCTGTAAGGCAAGCATGGACCCCAATCACTAACATCCACCCCTCGTCGTCCATAATGTGCTACTCCCTGTGGCATGCACTGAACAATCCCATACTATCTGTAGACATGACGAAACAGGAATCGCTCCAAAATCCTGGGGCTCTTCCCGATCAAATACATCGAATCGGATAAGAACCCCAACTCAATATCATCATCATCCTAGTCATCACAGTCTAAATAAGGACGCCAGGTCACTGCCTCCACATCATCAATAATTTGCCTCCAATAATCTAGCTTACCCATCATATGTTGGGTAGGCCTGCCTCTGTACCGAAACACATAATGTCTCGTCGTTGGTCTTGCTAACACTGGCACAGGACGCATGACAGCAATATGCTCCCATGCCCACACCTGAAGAAGGGTAGCTCCCACCGACAAACTGCTGCCTCTGAGGTACATGATCTAGTGTAAATCATGGTATAGCTGAGCAAGCATGCACATGCCCCAAGCATATCTCATCCTATGGGCCACCATACCCTCTAATACCCGACCCCATCCAAGAGATAGACCCTTTGACCTCTTATCAGGACAAAGGAATCCACCAATAAAGCCGGCCAAAACTTAAGGAAGTGGAGCATATGAATCATGCATCTCTACCCATGGAATCCACTCTCCCGCAACATGGGGATCCTAAAAAACTCTCCACATAGACTCTACCCCACCAACCTCCTCTGCATCATGCACGACAATCTCCCCAACAAAAGGAATGCGAAGAATACGCCATACATCCTCTGACATCACGGTCATCTCACCAGTAGGTAAGTGGAAGGTGTTGTGGTCACTATGCCACCACTCTACTAAAGCTGTCAATAGACCCCTATTAAGTCTAATGTGGGGCATATCTAGTAATGTCGCTAAACCGCAATCAGTAATATGTTGTCTCTCGTCTGGTGAGAGTCATGGTATCATATCAAAAGGCCAGGGAAACTGCTCTCGTACCTAGATAACATCTAAATGCTCCTGTTATCATACAAAAAGAACATTTTACAGATCAATACATTATCAATCAGAATATCAAATATCATGGGGTCATCAATTACTAAAAATTGTGCTTTACCTATCAAACGATCAATTTATCAAGAAGGAACCCTCATCTATCAATCAGGTTCATTCCTTCAGACATTCTAAATTATTCCTCACCTATCATGAGGGTAATTATTATCAAATCAATGGATCTCACTCATCATGAGATCGTTTACCATTTATTTCGTTAGATCAAACTAAAATGAATGGAGTCAACAACAAATCGACGAAATAAAAATCAAAGTGCATAATTTTTCATCAATCTATACCTCCAAGCACTACAAAATCTTATTGAAGTGCTACAAAATCAGCCTAAAGTGCTAAAATGTCTGGCGTGCTACAAAATCTTATTGACGCGCTACAAAATCAACCTAACGCGCTAAAAAGTCTGGCGCGCTATAAAATCCTACTGACGCACTGCTGATTTAACCCTGCGCGCTAAAACTATGACGCGCTACACTAATCTATGGACGCGCTACAGAATTCAATGGGCGCGCTAAAACTATGGCGCACTACAATAGATCACAAAAGTGCTACACCGCATTTGTCGCGCGCTAAAATAGAAAAACACGTGCAAAAAGGAAAAAAATATTGGCGCAAATCACGAGGAAGGTTTGGGGTACGTACCAGAGGTCCATAGTCAGTCGGACGCTAGTGACGTCGCACACGCTCGAGTCGGTGGGTGTGGTAAGGGATCGGCATCCTGAAGCTCTAGCACTCTGAGGGTCTCTATCACAAGATTGTCAAAGTCAAATGCACAAATGACTTTTGAAAATGACCTTTTGAGCATTTATAGGATATTTTTGGGGGATTTTTATGGGATTTATTTATTTTTCCTTCTGAGGAATTAATTCTTATCTATCACAGGGGCATTTTTGGACAATTTTGTCGGGAGATAAATTGTTTCTTCACCAATTCATCATCAAATCATCATAAAAATTCAAATTTCTTGAAAAATCATAAAAAAATTCAAAATTCATCAATTTATCTCCCGTGGGGGCATATATCGCTATCATTTCAAAATTCAACATCTGGGGCAAATCAGGGGCATATTTTAAACTTTTCATCAATACTGGCAGCTAAGGAAAATCATTCTTTGAAGCAATGCGTAAACACATCACTTCAAAGAGGGGCAAAATGTAGACACCTAAAATGGTCGGAGAATCTAATTAATTAAATACAACTTATTTGATTAATTAATCTTAAATTCATCTACTTAGTAAATAAATAGAAATATTTATTTATATTAAGTTCATTATTAATTCTTCTACTTCTCTCTTAATTAAATAAACAAAATTAAAAACTTTGTTTTATTTAATTATTATCATTCTATCATATTATTTCTCTTAATTAAATAAACGAAATTAAAAACTTTGTTTTATTTAATTATTATCATTATTACTTCTTTTATATTTCTATCATAAATTAAATACACAACTTAAATAATTTGTGTTATTTAATTACCTCATCACATTTCTTCTTAATTAAATAAAGATATCTAAAATCTTTTATTTAATTATCATTTTCCTTTTGTTTTAATTTAATAAACAAACTCTATAGTTTGATTTATTAAATTATTTATTCCCCTTTTGCTAAATTTAAATAAATTAAAATTATTTAAATTAATGCATAAATCATTTACTCTATTCACTCACCAATAAAATTAGATTTTTTAAAATCTAATTAATGCAACTTTCATTCACGGGAAGAGCTTCGGGGACAAACCTGCAGGAAGTCCTCTCAATCTCCTTCCTCCAATCTTCCCTCACATCTTTCCTGGTATTTTCATGGGGAGAAACAATCCTCCATGATCAGCTCCATCTTCTCATCCCATGCCATTCAATTCTCCATATTGAATCCCAGCCTCTTATCCCGTATCCCTGTGCAAATGTGTTGTCGTGAAAGCTATAAATACAGCTCTTTGGCTATAGGAAATGGATCCCAACTTATGCAATCTTACTCTGCAGGTTTTCCAAGCATCCAGCATTCATCCAGGATTCAAGCATTCAGCATTCACTCAACATCCATCCAGCATCTTAATTATGGCAGCTTATAGTAGTTTCTTTCTTAGAAGCTTTGTTGTAGAATCATTTTAGTTGCACATTTTAATCATATAGGAATAGAATAGTTTAATTCTCATTCTCTAAGTGTCATTTCAATAGTCTAATTAGCTTCTAGAATCTGAGAGCAAAGTAGATTAGAGAGATATTTAGAGTTAGAGAGCAATAGGATAAATTTCTAAAGATTTCTAGTTTAAATTAGTTTAAATTTCTTAAATATTAGATGCAATGTCCTATTTAGAAGTGTAGAAGCATGTTTAGTTTGTTTTCCCCATTCTACCGCTTACAATAGTACCACTCATTCTGAAGACCTCTTGCCAAAAAGTGCTTAGAAACTTGTTGTCCCTATCACTCACAATATTTTTTGGCAGCCCATGTAACCTAAACACCTCATGAAAAAATAAATCTGCAACTTGGGCTGCTGAAAAAGAGTTGGTAATAGCGAAGAAGTGAGAAAATTTTGTTAGTCTATCCACTACAACATAGATACAATCCTTCCCTTGGACCTTGGGCAACCCCGTGATGAAGTCCATTGATATGCTTTCCCATTTTTTATTGGGAATAGGGAGAGGTTGCAGCAGACCAGCTGGTAGAGTATGCTCATTCTTGTTCATTTGACAAACGGAACACTCCTGAATGTAGCGTTGAACTTCCCCTTTCAACCCTTTCCAAGAAAATCTTTCCCGGATCTGCCTATATGTCTTAAAGAATCCTTGGTGACCAACAAGCGAAATGTCATGAAATGTCAACAAAATCTTCTTTCTGAGCTTAGAATCAGCCACCAAAAAGATTCTACCCTTGTAGTGTATCAACCCTTCAATCACCTTGTACCTTTCATCATGAAAAGTACCCTCAATGATGCTGGTTGCAAAATGATTTTTGGCATAATCAGCAAGCAACATGTCCTTCCAATCAGTGGTAGCTCACACAATGAGCTCAAATGGGGTCTCCTAGACAGAGCATCAGCCACAATGTTATTTTTCCCTTTGACGTACTCAATGTCAAAGTTGTAAGTTTGAAGCTAACTCACCCACTTTTGTTGCCTCTCATTCATATCCTTCTGATGCATGAAGTGTTTGAGACTATTGTGATCAGTCTTGACCACGAACTTGTTTCCCACCAAATACTGTCTGAACTTAGCTAATGCATGCATAATGGCAAGCATTTCCTTGTCATAGATAGAGTATGTCCTTTCAACACCCCTCAATTTTCTACTCTCAAACACAATGGGATGTTTGTCTTGCATCAAGACAGCCCCAACTCCTTCACTGGATGCATCACATTGTAGCTCAAAAGGCTTGGAAAAATCCGGAATGGCTAGAACCGGACAAGAGCTCATGATCCTCTTAAACTTATCAAAAATAGTTTGAGCCTTTTGTGACCAACAAAAAGCCCCTTTTTTTGTGAGATCAGTAAGAGGAGCAACATTATGTGAATAGCCTTTCACAAATCTTCAGTAAAATCCACAAAGACCCAAGAACCCTTTCAATTGAGTCAAGTTCTCAAGAGGTGGCCAATCAACAACTACCTTGATCTTTTTAGGATCAACCTTCACTCCCTCAGCACTGATTATGTGGCCAAGGTAAAGTATCTCCTTCATTCCAAATTCACATTTGGATTCTTTGGCAAACAAGCTCTCAGATTCTAAGATGCTAAGCACTTCCTCCAAGTGCTTGAGATGTTCTTCCCATGTCTTGCTGAAAATCAGGATGTCATCAGAAAATATCAACACAAACTTTCTTAACTGCTTCTGAAAGACTTTGTTCATACAAGACTGGAAGGTAGCAGGAGCATTAGTCAACCCAAATGGCATGACTAGAAACTCGAAGTGGCCATAGTGACATCTAAAATTTGTCTTCTCAATATCAGATCCTCTCATCCGAATCTAGTGGTAGTCCGATCTCAAATCGATCTTTGAAAAGAACTTGGCCCCATGTAGCTCATCAATGAGCTCATCTATCCTTGGAATGGGGTATCGGTTTTTTTATAGTGCTTTGATTCAAAGCACTATAGTCCACACACATGCGCATGGTACCATCCTTCTTCTTCACAAGAACCACTGCTGAAGCGAAGGGACTCTTGCTTGGACGAATGAAACCCATCTCCAAGAGTTCCTGAATATTTTTCTCAATATCATCCTTCTGCTTCTTAGGGTACCGATATGGGGTTGTAATAACTTGTTTAGCTCCTTCCTTGAGCTCTATGATATGCTCCGAACCCCGTTCAGGTGGTGGTCCAGGAGGTAAATCAGAAAATATCTTGCTCTTTTTTTAGAGTAAAGACTGAACATCAGGAGGATAATCTCTCTTAGTTTCAACCGGACTAGCAGGAAGAATCGTACACTCTACAACCCACTCAGCTTGATCATGACGAATCAGCCTTTCCATTCTCTTAAATGACACAACCTAAGGACCCCCATTGGACATTCCTCTTAGTACTACCCTCTTCCCATCAGATTGAAACTTGAGCTCCATCATTTGCAGATTTAAGGAGATCTCTCCAAGTGAACGCAGCCATTGAATGCCTAGAACGGAATTTGTATCTCCAATGTTGACCACATAGAAATCTTCCTTGACTTCATAGTTTCCCAATTGCATAGTCATGTTTGAGATCTTCTTGGTGCATGAGATGTGGAATCCATCAGTAACCATGACCTTGAAGCCTTCAAACTCTTCTGTTTGCAGCCCCTTCTTTGCCACCACAACTTCATCAATGAAGTTATGTGTTTCCCCGGTGTCAATCAAAGCAACTACTCGTTGCCCCTTAATCATCCCTCAAACCTTGAAGGATTCATTCCTTTGAAAGCTCGAAAGTTGATCCAAAATACCTCCACTTTCCTTTTCATCTTCAGACTCTTTTAGAACTCTTTCCACTTCACTATCTTCAAAATCAGATTACTGGTCTGAAAAATCAGAATTACTTTCACCAGCTGAATAGTACTCAATCTGATTAAATTTAACTCCCTTTGGGCAAACATGATCTTGAGACCATTTTTTCATACACCAGAAACATAACCCCTTTCTTCTAAGTTCGTTCGGTGTCTCTGGATCCAATCTTGTGACATGAGGATTATGCTGTTTGAACTCCTTATGTTGAGGTCTCAAAGGAGGTCTTTGATGAGGTATTTTTCCTTTATCCCCTTTGTGAAAGGATGGCCTGGGTTGAAACTTCACCTTAGGATCAGCCCACTCCATGTTTCTTGCTTTCTTCATTGCCTCCTGTAGGGAGGGTGGATCAAAAGCTTTAATCCAACCCTTGAGTGGTTCCATCAATCCTTCACTGAAAAGGATCACCAACCGCCTCTCTATGATTCCAGTGACCATTACTGAGAGTCTCTGGAACTTAGCTATGTAGGCATCAACTGTGCCATACTGCCTCAATTGTGCTAATTCTTTGAAATGTATTTTAGGGTCTTTTTTCTCAAACCTCTCGATGAGCCTATTGGTGAACTCATCATAGGTAGTGATAGACCGATGACCCAAGATGACTAGACCATGGTACCACCACTCGTGCGCCACCCCATCAAGGTGTAGCGTAGCGAACTTAATCACCTCCTATTCTGCCATGGGTCTAAGAGCTAGATAGTTATCCAGCTTCTGTATCCAAGCTCGAGTTGAATTGTTATCACTCCCATCATAGTGTGGAAGTATATCCTTGTTGACAGCTTGATACAAGTCCCCTTGAACTGGTGTTCTTCTTTGCTCATAATGTCTCCCTGGTCCTTTATTCTTTCTTTTATGATCCATAAAATCATTATAGGACATATCCATCTTGATTTCATCAGAGAGTGAATCATACTCTGCACGGCCAAGTCTCAACTATTCCATGAATGACACATTCTCTTCAAGATTAGGTTGAGTGTTTGCTGGTGCCAAGAAGGTGGGTTTGAATGGCCTAGAAGAAATGTGTGTGTTGTTTGAGATAGGTTGAGCAACATGTCCATCATGCTGGTTGGAGGCACTGTGCTCTCCTCTATGTCCTAGGTTGTTCTGTGGAGTTGTGTTCTGGCCCACTTTCCCCATCATGAGAGATACCATATCCATCAAGGCATCCATCTTCCTTTCAAATCTCTTTTCGAGACTTATCGATCTCTCTCTTCCCTTTCCACTATCACCTCTGTTGCTGTTAAACCTCTCGTTACCCCCCGACTGACCTCTCACCTTCTGCCATATCTATTTCTTGAGAAGACTCCCAATGAGCCCTCAAAACCTCTGAAGCTATCTGACCTTCAGGAACCTGATAGAGCTGAAACTGATTTGCAGCCTTCTTCTCTTCCCATTCTATGTATCTCTTTTCTCTGTCACTCATAGACAGATTATTCATAGGATGGCAGGATACTTAGCTCTGATACCACTGAAATATTCTAAGCCAATTTTTTTCAAATTTTCAATTACAATCAGCAGGGCATTACATAATCGTTAGGGTTAGCTCTAAAGCAAAATGATACTGAAACAACTCTAACCAGAATGTACACCAGGATCCCGATGTGGGCAAGGTGTGAGCATTGGTCAGAGGATCTGAATGCAAAAAATGAGCTGAAAGGAACTCTAACCAAGAATGGCGCCAATGATGGCGAGCATATGGTTAGAGGGTCTTAATTGAAATGCTTATGCAAGAACTCTAACCAAGAATGCGTTGGTGAACAACGAGCATGTGGTCAGAGGATCCCTAAAATCTAATATACTGAAAGCACACTCAACACCAAGTATGTGCTACTCAATCCAATACGGAAATGAGGCGACCATATGGTGGAGATAAAAGAAATACAATTGCAATTACATAATGTAAAGATGAGCATTACAAATCATGATAAAGCAAGATTAAAGAACTATTGTCAGTACTACTGTCAGCTTACAATACGATAGAGAATTCCTTGATATCAACATGAATCAAGAAATAAATAGAGTTGCAACAATATATATTGAATTTCCTTCACTGAATAATAAAGCTTAGATCAGAAACTCCACTATAAAGACTAACCTGATAATCTGATTTATGACAGTCCTATTTTTCGCATGCACAAACAGCAGCCCTGAAACTCACAAATTCACTCACAACTCTCTCCAGACTCACTCAAATTTCATGAGACAGAATGCAATATGATCCTAGGATAATGTCGACCAAAATAGAACACTGAAAAACTGAACAAAAGTCCCTATTTATTTTATGCACGAATTTCAAGATAGATCTAAATGGTACAGCCCAGCAAGAGGGTGATTTCTCTTTAAAAATTAAATGCTTCACTAAAAAATCTGAAACTCAAGGAAAAGGTTCGCCCTTCTCAGACAGATAGATCTAAACAATGCCCAGAATGATATTTTTTATATTTTTTGACTTATAAATGAAAAAGACAATCTGCTGTAATGAAAATGCAATTCTAGAAACTCTCTAATATGCATAAATCTGATCTACAAAGCCACACACTGACTACAATGCACAAATCCCAATACAAATCTCTCAAACTACACTATCTCACCACTAGTCGCTATCTTTCAAGCGAGAAGCAATGCCAAGCTAGGAGGCTTTCATTCCTCGAAGCAATCCCAAAGCCAATCCAGCAGCATAACATTCCTATAGAAAAAAGATGCTGAAATGAGAACCAATGGCTTCCTTTTATAATTTCCAGTTGACCTTCTTGAAACCCTAATCTTCTTTTTTGAGTCAAACCCTAATCCTCTAATAGATGGCGTCCCACTTTCCCAAGCAATATTTAATTATAAACTTTATCTCTACCTTGAAGTTGGCGTCCAACTTATGCTTGGAATAAATATTTTAATAAGAAATATAATTAATTCCTTCAATGAGGCGCCCACCCATAAAGAACATCTTTTAAAACAACTTAAAGTGAAGTTGCTAGGCCAAGGGGTCAATGTTAAAATATAACATTAAAACATGACTTAATTAAAACAATTCGACTTATCTCTCCAGTTATGCCCCAGAGCCAAAAATGAGTAAGCCAACTGATCAGTCTAAAATGGAAAGCCAACCGATCCGAAACCAACAGGACCACTGCCAGAAATAGAATTTACTAAAAATAGTAAATTCTTGAAAATGCTCAAAATGCCAAGAACAACATATCACTGCGAAGCTCTCTGAAAACCCAGAAAGAATCTGCCATTGAAACAACCAACCTCAAGCAAGAGCATCCTTCGAAACATGAAACCCTAATTTCACCTTTTGAATAGCCTACGGGTCTTCGAAATAGGCCAACGGTCACTAGAAAGATCATGCTCGAGAAGGGGACATTACAGCAGATAAGGGTAGTTTGTTCCTTGGTGATCTCTTGAGAATGAAGAGACCCGCGTGCAATGAATCCCTCTTATCTCACACCAATAAATAACATATCATCTACGTATAACACAATAATGAGAATGTGACCATTATCATATTTAAAATATACACAATGTTTAGGCTTAGATCTCTAAAATCCCAATGACAACACGTAGGTATCAAACTTTTGGTACCACATTCTAGGAGACTGTTTCAAACCATAAAGAAACTTCTTCAGTTTGAAAACAAAATTTTCTTTACCTTTCTCAATGAAATTATTTGGTTGTGACATGTAAATATCTTCCTCCAATTCACCATGAAGGAACGAAGTCTTCTTATCCATTTGTTCCACTTCTACGTCATATCCTACTGCAAGTGACAATAGAATTTGGATAGATGTCAAATTTTCTACAGGAGAGAATATCTCCCCATAATCAATTCCCTCCACCTAAGAAAACCCCTTAGCAAAAAATCATGCCTTATACTTCTCAACATTGCCATCAAGACCACACTTCTTCTTGAAAACCCATTTACAACCGACAAGTTTATGTCCAGCAAGAAAAGGTACCAGATTCCAAGTCTTTTTTTTCTTTAATGCAGCCATCTCCTCATCCATGGATTTTATCCAGGAATCTACATTATTCATACCCATAGCCTCTTTAACATTCTTAGGCTCATTAGTTTTAGTAATCAAAGAAAAAATGCAACTGGAATCAAATATTGAATAACCAAACCTTTTTGGTTGTCACCTAACTCATGTAGACCTCCTCAATGGCTAAGGTTGAGGTTCTTCTTCTTCAAAACTTTCAAATCTTCTTGAGCTCTCCTCATCATCAATTCCAATAGGAGTGTGTAGTTCTTCTTTCTTCAGAGTAGGAGGAATCTAAACTACCTCCTTCTTCTATTTCTCCTCTTTCTTTGGCTACAACTGAACAGTGGAAGGTTTCATCTCTCTAAAAATCACACTTTTGTTATAGAGAACCTTCCAAGCTTCTAGATCCCAAAGCTTGTACCCTTTCACACCGACACCATAGCCAATAAAGATACACTTAACATCCTTGTTCTCCAACTTTGACCTCTTCTCAATCAGAACATGAGCATAAGCTTCACACCCAAATAATCTGATATGTCTCATCAAATTCTTTTTACCAGACCACACCTCCATGGGTGTCTTAACACAAGCGTTGATGTAGGAGAACTATTGATCAAATAACATGCAGTGGCTACCACTTCAGCCCAAAACTTTTGTTCAAGGCTAGCACCACTCAACATACTCCTAGCCCTCACCATCAACATTGTGTTCATCCTCTCTACAACTCCATTTTTTTGTGGAGTGTAGTAAGTTGTCTTATGTCTCTCAACCATGTGCTCTTTATAGAAATTTTCAAACTCTACGAAACAAAACTCACCACCATTATCAGTCCTCAAACACTTAATATTTCTACTAGTCTGATTTTCTACCAAGGCCTTAAACTCCTTAAACTGACTAAAGACTTCAGCTTTACTTCTGAGAAAATAAATGAATGTCCTTCTACTATAATCATCTATAAAAGAACAAAATATATAGATTTTGATAATGAAGGAACATTCATAGGACCAAAAACATATGAATGAACATAGTCCAAAACCCCTGAAGACTTGTGAGAACTAGAGTAGAAAGAAACATGGTGTTGTTTTCCATATACACAATGTTTGTAAAAGTTAAACTCGAGATTACAATCATCAAGGTCATCAACAAGGCTCTTATTTTTCAAGGTTCTAAGACCCTTCTCACCAATGTGACCAAGTCGTTGGTTCCATAACATTGTCTTCTCTACAGGAAGCTTCATTTCCATGGAATGAGCACCCTTAGGTACCCAAAATGCATGACCATTAGATGTAGATACAACACACTTCTTCTCTGCATGATCTGATGGTGAGGATGAAGAATCCAAAGGTCTCTTCTTTGGTACATCAAAATAAATATTGCACTATACAGTGCATGCATCAAGCTAAAATAGAGTACCAATATGAACTCCCTTAGCTAACACCATAGATCATATTGTCATCTTGCATCCTCCACTAGAAAAAACAACTTGCACTCCCAAATCATTCAGTTTACTTACAAAAAGAAGGTTTCATGCCAAACTCGGGATATGAAAGACACCATCAATCCCCTTCACTCGTCCATCAAGAAATTTGATTTTGACTCTTCCATGGCCAACAATCTTCAAGCGAGAGTCATCACCCAGGTACACCTCTCACCATTGTACTCTTCATACTTCAATAACCAACCTCTATGAAAGGTCATGTGAAAGGATGCACTTGAATCTATCAATTGCACATCATCTGATGCATGGGCTGCCAAGGCTATAATAAATGCTTCTCCATCATCTTGATATGATTTCTCAGATTCAAAATCAGAGAAAGACTTGTTTTTCTTCTTCTTATCCTTCTTGCAATATTTTTGAATGTGACCAACTTCGCCATAGTTCCAAAAAAATTCCTTGTACTTCTTACTAGGAGACTTAGATCTCCCCAGAGAATTTGACTTATATTTCTTGTCTTTCTTTTTGCCTCTCTCCTTTACTCTGCCACGAACAGCAAAGACCTCCTTATCCATCTCAGAAGACTTCCCTTGCATCTCTTCAAATAATAATGATACAACCACCTCATCCATCTTGAAGGTGGAATTAGTGCTTCCAATAGCCATCACCAGGTGATCCCAAGATTCTAGGAACAAACACAAAAGGAGCATGCAACAGTCTTGTTCATCAATCTTGTCTCCAATGGAACCCAGTTAAGAAACCAACATATTAAATGCATTTAGATGATCTTCCATGTATCCTCCATCTTCCATTTTTAGAGAATACATTCTCTTTCTCAGGAAAATCTTGTTTACCATGGATTTAGCCTAATAGACATCACCAAGCTTCTTCCACACTGAAGCAGAATTTTTCTCTTCATGGACATTTAGGAGGATGGAATCACCCAAAAAGAGTAATAATACCCTTGGCTTTCCTATCCATGAGATCATAATCTTCTTGTTTCATGCCTGATGGTTTAGTTCCAGAAATAGCAGCCCATAGATTATCATCTATGAGCATGTCTTCCATTTTGAGCTTCCAAAGTTCAAAATTACCATTGTTAAACTTCTCCATCTCAATCCTACCAGATG
Organism: Sequoia sempervirens; assembly: GCA_007258455.2. Taxonomy (NCBI): domain Eukaryota; kingdom Viridiplantae; phylum Streptophyta; class Pinopsida; order Cupressales; family Cupressaceae; genus Sequoia; species Sequoia sempervirens. Next base: position 53,674,462 of record VDFB02179234.1, read on the forward strand.
TGTCTGTCATATCTTTACTACAACAAGGTCATGAAATACACTTCTGCAAAACTCCCACTGAAACAAAGATTAGCTCAAAAAACCCTTCTAACCCAACATAGGAATCAAGGTTGGCTAGGCTCTGATACCAACTGAAAGGAAGCCAAGTGAGCGAAAATAGCTTCCTACACTAATCTAGGTAGGGAGAGTTACAAAATTTTCCTTTTTACACCTTATACGGTTACAATAAGAGAAACACATAGGAATAATGGAATAGAACAACAAGTACACAAATACAACATACACTTGATATACGTGGGGAAAACCATTTTGGGTAAAAAAATCCACCCTCCAAAAGCATGGTACTATTGTATTAAGTTTCAAACAAGAGTTACAATATAGCCCCAAGTACAAAGCTTTCTTCAACAAGTGCTTCAAAACAAACACCTGTTCTAGAGTGATATCAGCAGCACTTCATTACCTGCAAAAAAACAATGCATTCTACAATGCAAGGCACTCTATATATAGAGATACAAGCTTTAAGAAGCATCTAGAAGGAGAGGTGCATTCAAATCCATGTGGCACAATCTTCCACACCATAACATGCATTTGGACACATATAACATATTCCCTTACACACCTTACAATTGTCATAATATGCAAATATTCCTTCCTCAAGATTGGGCACCTAGAATATACTAAAAATAGGCTATGACATATGCCTTACACATCTTACAGCTATCATAGAATCTGTCATAACTGATAGCACTTATAGTTGTAAGAGAATCTATCATAACTGACCAAGAATACCTGATTCTCTTACAGCCTATCATAACCCAACTTGGGTGCCAACTTTCTCCATGCAACAAGATGCCTTATGATGCATCATAGAATTTGTAATAAGTCAAAGATTCCAAAGTTGGATGCGTATATCCACTTGGGATGATTATGTTTCATCTAGTCACCTCCAACGGGGATTCCAACCAACTAGTGGGTCCCAATTTATGACATGGCACCATAGGAAATTAAATAATACAAGTAAATACATTAATAATTAATTAAATCAATATTAGGACTCTAAGGTTGAGACACCTTAATCCAAATAATGTTAGTTCAAAAAAAAAATGAGAATGAGAGTGTGATCCAGATCAAAAATCAATGGTAGATATGTACCCCCTCCTATTTCTTCTTTCTTTTATGGATGTAGAAATAGGATGGCGATCTTTCCACTTTGAACTTCTAGAGAGTTGATGAAAATACCTTTGGTATGATCATTTAATAGAATAACATCAAAATAAAAAATTATTTGGTAGGAACATGGGTGGAATCAAGATTCCAACAAAACCAACAACGTAAAAATCAGAGTTCATAGGCCCAAGTTATGAAGGTTTGAATGAAGAGTGCTCAAAGAGAAGGGAAAAAAATTTACTTTGTTTTTCATTTTTACTATAAATAGTCAAACATTTTACCCTTTTACTATTCATTTTGACTTTTCCACTTCTAATCATTTTGAGAGGTTCAAGAAACCCTACAAATGAAGATGTCATGTCGACAACCATACCGCACACCTAGACTACAAGCGTTGAGGAACTACATCGTGCAGTGCATCCAGGCTTGTGAGGTAAGTCAAAGTTTGAACCTTTGTGTATTTATAGGTACATTTTTCAAAGTTTTTCACATCAAATGAGCCCCTTGGAGCACTAGTGTCCAAGATGTGTGCTATTTTGCACTAGGGTTCCCTGGACGCATTAGCATCAAGATCAAGCGCTAAGGTCCAAGGGGCACACTACCATCCTGGGCATTAATGTTCTTAAGGTTTCTAGTGAAAATTTTGGACTTGATTTAGTGATTTCTTAATGATGGGGAGGAACTGACTAGATTTTGTTTGATATGTCTGCAAGTTCTTCCAAATATGTGAGCATGTTGGTGGCCACATGTATACTTTGTTGCATGGCCATGCCCAAATGCTTACACACACAAAGATTGAACACCTTAGAGATGTTATGTTGTGGTCATCTTATATAATTCCCATTATGTGCTTTCATAATATGATGTTGATGGAGCTCATAGAGAACTAAGACATAGATACCTCAACCTTTCATATTCTTATGGAGAGATGACCATCACCCTGGCGGATGTCTATCATATTTTGTGATTGTTCGTGCAACGTAAGACCATGTGGCTTGAGGATCACCAAGCAGCAAAATCTATTTTGGCTAGCCATATATACTGTCTTGATCATGTCAAGCACAAAGACGCCAACAAGAATATCTACCTACATTAGTTTTTACATGGTGTCATAATCATCCTAGTTATCCATCGCATCATGGTTTGTGATCATCACTCTCATCATGGTGCTTGATGGGAAAATCTCACACCTTCATGGGGACATCATACACACCATCTAAGCAATGGAGGACTAGAGAACTATCTTCACCTAAGGGTGGAGCATGTTGTCACATGTATACCATGACTTAGGTAAATATGTGCACTATGAGGCACATAGTTTAATGACCTGCACCATCCTCTAGGTGTAGGAATTTGACCACATCATGTGCACACAACCCATTGGGTTCTCAGTGGAGCCGATATGAACCCATCCCTGAGCACATGCCTACACCTTGAGGAGGCCATGGTAGTTCAGTGACTGTTGGGAAATGCGTCTCAACCTTGCAATTATATAAAGTGTATTGTTGATAGGATATATATATATATAAATATTTATGTGTATATATATATTTCCTAGTTACACCTATAGGTGTAATATACAATGGGAGCACGGGGTGGAGGGGAGGAGTGGGATGCGTGTAAGCAATTTTTTGTTAACTTTTTTTAGAAAACTCCTAAATGGTCGACATACATTAAATAAATGATATGTTGTAAATCTAGACCATTAATTATTAGGTTTTAGATCTAATGGTGGATAATTTGTCGACCTGTCTTGCCCTAGAAGGTAACCCTATTTTTTGAGGGTGTTGTACTACGATTGTAGATAGTGATGTATTATGAAAGTTTCATAGTGTTCATGTTTTCTCTTGATCTTTGGTGGTTATACTCCTGTGAAAAGCTTGCTCTACAAGCATATTGTAATCTTTGTGATTTTTAAATAATATATTGGGTGGATTATGGAGTGTGGATTCTTTTCTCCTGAAAGGGTTTTCCCCACATAAATCACTGTGTTGTGGTATATGTTGGTTCCCAAAATTTCAAATTGCAAACCCTAAGAGTATGGCAGGCTTTGTAGTCAGGTTAACAATTTTTTGGCCAACAAACGGAGTTAACCAATGTGGCTAGAGTTCCTTGCACTTCAGGTTCTACTAGACCTAGGCGGGTGTACCCTTATAAATATTATTTCCTATGAATTGATATTAATCATATTGGATGTGTTTATGATATTTTTGTCTATCTACTTCAATATGACATAAAGATTTGAAATAGATAACTAGAATGCTAAACTACTTGTTTCTAACTACTACTCTTGTTATTGAAAACTTGGAAGGTGTGAATGAAGTTTCTACATAATGTAATTCTAAATGAAATTGATCAGTGTCTTATCCTATTGGGAAATGGAGTCAAGATGTATATGATGTATGTGTCCTAATTATGGCTTAACTCAAATTTTTTGGTACTTTTAGAAGTTTATGACTAGCATAAACGTTCAAGGTTATCAGTTACTAGGCTCTTCTTACTAATACCAATGATATTTCCCCAAGTTACTGTGATATTTGAAAGGATTTTAATTCTTTCTTGAAGGAAACCAATTAAGATGACTTATTTAAAAGTATTTTAATTCTTGGAAGAAACCAATTAAAATGAATCACATAAAAGGATTTTTAATTCTTTCTTACAAAAACCAATCAAAATGAATCATACAAAGGCAGCAAATGTTTCTTGACAAATTAAACATATGCTTGATATATTCAATTTGAATAACAAGGAAAGACCATGCTGGAGACAACAGGATAACATTTATCAATGGATCTCGACAAACAATTGAACACCAGAATTTTGGCCACCAATTTATATCTTCTTCTCCATTAGATTGCTTCAAAAAAAATTGCAATTCATATCAGAAGTATTCTTTTTTATTCTATATATTATATATCTATTCCTACTGATGCTCTATCTACTATCTAATTTCTAATGATTTTTTTATTTAGTCTTGGTTTCCTTCTTATAGATGAAGGAAGAGACAAGCTTCATACCGTTTCATTTTTCAATTGTTTATCTAGTGCAACCTTCATTACATTAATCATCCTTTACACAATTATTTAATTTTATCCCCATGAAATATAATCCTTCTTTTTCCAACAACTTCATGTTTATATGCACTTTCACCCGATTTAAAAAATGCTCTTTGGGTAAAAATAATTACCCACTCCATGATTTTATATTTTTCTTTGTTTCCTTCAATGAAAATATTTTTTAATTACTCTATGATTATCTTAATAAATTTCCACCTTTGTTGGTGATTTCATGTTTTGTATTTTTATGTGTGCATTTTACCCCATTTAATAAAATATTTGTTGGGTAAATTAATTACCTACCCTGCAATATTTATTTTCACTTAACCCCTACAAAATAATATTAAATTCATTCTTTCCCATGAATTATATCTTAATTGATACTATAACCTCACTGCATTACCGCACAATCATTGTTGGGCTTCGGCAGGGATGGGAGGAACGTTACCATAGTACTGCATGATCGTTTCCTTGTCTCTGCAGGAAAGTAGGAAGAGCATTTGAATTATCGCCATACTACACCATGTATTCTCTGCTCTTGCATTGATGTGGGAGGCTCCATCATGATACCACACCTACTCCAAGGACCTCTTGCAATGATGCGGGAAATGCTTATTTGCACCTCGCAGACATTTTTCAACTGATTCCATGTATTTACTTCATACAAAGAATTGATTTAATGGCGGTTTGAGTAGTCAATGAGAGGGTTCTCTTCGAATATATTCTTCACTATCCCTTTTCCTTCTTTCCTTGTGTTCTTGGAGCGCTTGTTACTTACAGTTTCACCACAAAATCACCTCATCTCATTTTGTTGATCAATAAAGCGTAGGGATTCACTACCACAATCATGTGATTCAATAGTAGTAACAGTGGAATTTCATCGAGCTTTCCAGATAGAATTTTCTATATAGCTTGTCACTTTCTTTGCATGAGTACAACAACAAAAAAACTTCCTCAACACCAGTGGATGCAAACCATTCCAAAGATACTAGTCAATCATTTTAATAGTGGCAGGAGAACTTTAGGGCACTTTTGAGCAAAGTTGTCTGCTGATATTTATTCCTCCCTTTGATATCTTTCTGATTGATATGTCCTCTTTCCTTTTTGGGTTTTCAGAGAGACTATGAACTACTTCACTCTGATACTCTAGAGTCCGTTTGAACTCTTTTGGTGCATAAATCAAGTATTGTCCCTTCGACATTTTTTTGTCACTTCAATATATTGTTGTATCATATACAAGAGATGTTTTTCTATTTCCTGAATGTCGAGGTGTAATTATTCTGCAAGTCGTGCCAAAGTAATAGTATTTTGACATAATTAAAATATTATGTTCCTTCGTGGTCTATGTCTCAATTTATCGAAGAGATCCAAAACATTTCATTCTGATATGTCAAGGTGTCTTTGATAAGGTTTCAGTTGGACTATGGAAAGGACACTAAAACAAGTCTCCTTGATATGATGTACTCTACTCGATAATGGTCACATTGTCTTACTTCATCGTTCCATTGAAGGGACCCAAAACTGATTCTCATCGATTTAATTTAGTCTTCCCGATGTGACTTCCTTCTCATATGGGTATGATGATGAATTTGAATTTGTTAAGATGATAACTATAGGGTGGGTAAATGGATTATTTTGAATGATAAAGTTATAAATGGCATATTAGGTGATAGGATATTTGACAGGACAATGGATGTTTTATGGGAAGTTGAGGACAATTTTATTAGTCCTAACAATGGCTCTAGTTGGGGGGTGAATGGTTGTTAGGTCATTGCAAGAATACAGAAGTATTCTCTAGGACGCATACTAAGGGTGGAGATAGTAAAAAGAAAAAGGGAAAAGGGAAAATCCTAAACTGTTGTGCATGGGAAATAATAATTTTAAGAGAAGTATTTTAGGAATTTTCCATGCACTGGAATTCCTGATCTTCACCAATCATGTTTTGCAAGTAGTATGAGTCTTCACCACACTTTCCAGTGATGACAAATGGGCCCAACCATAGTGCTTCAAACTTCATGTGTTTTCATTTATCCTGGCTTCTAGCATTCCACATAAGAACCATGTCATCAATCTTAAATTTATTATCTTTTTCCCTCTTGTCAAACAAATGTTTCATTTGCAATTGGACTTTTTCATTCTACTCTTGTGCTTGGGATCTAACTTCCTCAAGTTCATCCAACCGTTCCATTCTTTCTTCCATGGGTTCAAGGATATCCATATCTTCTTGTAAAATAAATTTATGGATTGGTAAGAGATTATGCATCGGGATTCTATCCTGGGCTCCATACACCAATTCAAAAGGGTATTTTCTAATGGCCTTCTTTACAATGATTCCATCTGCCCATAATGCTAGTCTCAATTTAGAATCCCATGCCTTTTTGTTATTATCCAACATCCTTTTGATTATCTTCATGATTCTTTTATTGCTAGACTCTTCTTGTCTATTTGCTTGAGGATGGTATGGTGACACATATGAAATCATGATGCCATATGAGTCACCAAACTTCTTGAATTCGTCAGACCTGAAGCACATGCCATTATCTATGATGAGCGTCATAAAGACCCCAAATCTAGTGATGATTTTTTCCAATAGGAAATTAATCAGAACTTTTATAGTGGCTTGTTTTGTTGGTATTGCCTCAATCCACTTGGTAAAGTAATCGGTAGCAACCAAGATCCATCTATGTCCACCACTACACCTATCTGTAATCTCTCCTATAAATTAAGTTCCCCACTAATGAAAAGGGTCCTTGATCTGCATGGTTCTTAATGCTAAGGTTCCTTGATAATTTAGTTTTCCAAAAAACTTTTGGCATGCTTCACACTTTCTTATGTATCTATGTGCACCGTTGAAGACTTTAGGCCAGTAGTAACCCACTCTCAGTATCTTATGGGTAGTGGTTTTTTCTGAGAAGTTCCCTCCACACACACCTTCATGCATCTTCTTTAAAATTCACTCTACTTGTGTCTCATCTAAGTAGAACAATAAGATACCATCTTTATTTTTCCAATATAAGTCCCCTTTCACAAAGACATATTTCAATGCTTGAAGTTTCAAAGTTCTTTTTTGATTATTTTTCAGGCCTTCAGGACACTTCATATATTTGATATATTATACTAAATTTTTGTACCAGGACATGTGCTCAATGCTTGATACCCACTTTTCTTCTCCCTCAACATTACAAACCTATGTTGCTTCTAAATTGGACTCAGCCATTAACTTGGCTAATCCATGTCCTCTTACTAATTTGGTGATTTTGATATTAATATTGAATTCTTGAATTCAGTTTATCCACCTGCACCTACTTCCTGTGACTTATATTTGTATAAACACATCTTTAACTGTAGCATTTGGCATGTATGCTATTACTTGTGCCCCCACTAGGTAAGGTCTGAATTCTTTGACTACTTTTACAAGCGCATAGGATTGTTTTTCAATGATATCATACTTCAATTTTTCCCCTTGGAGTGATTTTCTAAAGAATGATATGGGTTTTTCATATCCTTCCTCATTCTTTTGTAACATTACAGCTGCAACTATATGAAAGGATGCAAAGGAAAAGATCTGGAATGGTTTATCAGTGTTTGGGGATTTCAATACAGGAGCCTCTTTGATGGCTCTTTTAATTGACATGAATGCATCAATAGCTTCTATTGTCTAGTCAATTTTTGAACCTTTCTTCAACATCTTTGAGATTGGCTTTACAATCTCAGCAAAATTTGAAATGAACCTCTTGACAAAGTTAATTTGTCCAAAGAAAGACTGGATGGCCTTTACAATTTTTGGGATGGGAATCTTATCAATAGCTTCTACTCATTTAGGATCAATCCTTACTCCATCCTTCAAGACTATATGCCCCAACATCTTACCTTCTATCACAATAAAATGACACATCTTTTGATTCAGGGATATGTCATACTCCAATGCTTTGATAAAGATCTTTTCCAAGTGCATATTGTGGTCTTCCACCCTTTTTGAATATGCTATTAAATCATCTTGGTAGACCACCATTATGGTATTTATTAGATCAGAAAAGGCTACAACCATGGCCCTCTAGAATGTAGCACCAGTGTTTGGGAGGCCAAAGGGCATTCTCACATACACATATTGTTGGTGTAAATAAAGTTTTGTACCTAGTTCATTCATTACTAGGGGACTTATTTGTAGATGTTAAGTTTACTTAGGTCCTAGAAAGGAATCTTTCTAGAAGGTGTTAGTTATCATTATTTGTTATCTTATCTTTTGACTTGTAACACATGTGAACGTAGGTAAGTGTAATCAGTTGTCTCATGTCATATGATTAAGACTCTTGTAATAACCCTATGACATCTTCTATCTCACCTTGGCTATATAACCAATGGGTTTCTACTACATTTTACACATCATTGAATCATATTGATAAGAATATAGTTTATTCTTGTTGCATTCCATTATCTCTCTTTGTGCTTTCCATTTGGTCTCAAGATCTTAGCAGCCATAGTCAATTCTAACATGGTATCAAAGCAGGTTGGGTGCTATTAGATAGTCTTTTTTTCTGAAGAGAGATGGTAAATCTTGAAAATTTAAGTATGCTCTTCTCTTGGATCATATGATGATCTAGAGAATTAGAAAAACTTGATAGAAATACCATATTTGAGGGGATTCCATTTTGGCTCTTTATTGCAGGTTCAAATCAGAGCTTGCTCATGCAAATTTGAGCTCGCCATTGTGTTTGGAAGATTCAAAAAAGTTGATTTTGCATTTTGTTTCATCCAAATCAGATATGCGAGGCCAAACCTATGAGGGTTTGAAGCTAAAGAGTGGTTTCCAGATCTAAAATGTAACTGCATTTTTGGAGCATTTTGGGTCAAATCTAACCCTACCATCGCATCTAGAAGGGCCAAAAACCCTAAGATCGACTGTCAATTCGTCGAATTTGAAGCAGTTGCCCGATGAGGCAAAAAAAAAATTGCCCATGGAGCCATACGGCCCCCCAAGTCATCATTATGATACTGGTATGATTTTAAAAAAATAAAATATTTTTATTTCGCCAAAAATCTTTTGAAAATTTTTTTTAGAAAAATTTGATTTCTACTGATTAAATATTTTGAAAAGCTTGTAAACAAAACTAAAAAAAGAGCAAAAAAATTTTGCAAACCTATCAAGGGTCGTACCCTACTATCCCAAAGAGTATTGCTACTGCCATTGTCTACCATGTGGAATGTGGGCTCCACAATTCATCGACCGACATACATATTAAAAAGGCCAACAGTTTCGACAGCGCTTGGCATATAAAAAATGGTGAAGGGCTTTTAAAAAAACCAGCCCCCACATTCTAATCGTTGGTAAAAAGTCTGCAATCTGGGAGGTCAAAGAAAGAGAATATTCTTGAGCATCAAGCAATATTCTACCTACCCCGATGACGCCCAACCACCTGCCATTTTTAAGCCAGGAAAACAATGAATATTTTGTTGTTAGAAAGGATATGCTTTTTTAACACTCATCAAGACATCAAATTAAATCATGTGATTTTCTGAAATCATCGTCACATCAGCGATGACATCAGTAGTCTAAAAAAATTCCCCCCCTCTCTAATGAACTTTTTGACTTTGCAGTAGAACTTTGGAAGGCCATAACTTGCTCATTTTGACTCCTTTTTTCGAGAATTTTTTTTTATTTGGGCTAATTTTCCATGCTCTTCACAGTGGTGCAATTAGATTTTGGTTTTGGTCTCAGGTTTTTCTATAAATTGCAAATTCTTGTAGGTGTTGCTACTTCATCCTCATTTTGGGAACTTTGGGAGCTCATATCTTTCTTTTACAGTAACATTTTTGGGTGAATTTTTTTTTGAAAGTGCATATTTTTTCATGTACTTTCTAGTGGTGTAGTCAATTTGATCTCATCTAATCTAAAAATTTTACTTTGAACCTGTGGCCTATTTTTGTCATTTTCATGTACCAAGATCAAAGACCACTTTGTTGTTTTTGGCAAGTGGCAATTGTAATCACACTAAGTATAAAGTACCACAAATTAGATATTGCTTGGGGGGTTTCTTGATTGAGTAATTTGGGGGTTAATCTCTTGCCTTTGTTGGCTTACGTCTCTTGATTGGTTTATTATGTGACTAAAGTTAAGGAGTTTAATATGGGCATCAAAAAGCATCATATTGTAATAAGGTTAAATCGATGGAACTTTAATTCTTGGCGAGATGGAATCCTAACACATTGTAGGTGGCTTAATCTTTTCCCATATCTCTATGGACTAGTTCCTAAACCTTCATCAAAATGGAAGAGAGTTGTGTGGCACATAATTTAACATAACATATCCTGGGAGTAATTGGTTGCATTTGTGATATTGATACACAAATGGCCACTGATGGTATTGAGATCCCTCATGACGTTATGAACAAACTTTGGGAGATGTATGGAGACTCGAATGAACCTCCATTCCCAGAGGATCCTAATGTGGATTGTCTTGTTCCACTTGCAGAGTTTCGACCTATTGATGATAAAACAACTAAAACACTTGTTGATTGGGAAAGGTATGGTAGTTTTGATGATACAGAACCTTCTCCTTCTCCTCCTACAAAGACATCTATTGATACTTTAGTTTCTATGGATCTTAATCCATATTTAGAGGGTTCATCTTCTACATCTATGAGTCACAATATTGAGGTTGAGGGCTCTTGTAATCCAGCATTGGAAAAATCATCTACTGTTGTACCTGAAGATGCTTATGATTCAATAGTTTTGGCTCCTTGTGATTTAGTGTAGCAGGACATACATAGTCTTCCAGAGATGACTACTTGTGATGACTTCTTGACAAGTATTTCAGATTTTTTTATGGAGTCTCATATTATAGATTTGGGGTACATCATTGATAGCATTCATCTTCTCTTTGATGGAGAACATCCTTCTTCAATTGTTGCCAGGGAACACCTTGACCCTCTTGTTTAATATCTAGATGATCATTCTTTGCAGTTTCACGTGACTATGGATACTTTTGGATAGCATTTGGAGGAGGCTTCTTTGTCTTTAGAGGTGATATCATTATTTTTGGATCATGTTCTACATTCATCTCTACCAAATTCTGGATTTTCCTCTTCAGCAATGTAGCCTAGAATACCCGTTTGGAGTGTGTTAGCCTACAGAATCAACATGGAGACACTTGAGCATGCTTCAGAGACATCACACATCATCCATATTCCTAACATCCTACATACTTTCTTGGTTTTATTTCTTCCTAAGGGGAGAAATTTTTTTTGACGATATTATATCATCTTCAGCATTCAATGTTGAGCTTCTACCATCATTACAGGATACTCAACATTGAGGGGGGTGCATTGTCTCTCTTCTTCTTCTCTCTTATGGGGGGGGGATCTTTTTCCTCACATGGGGTTTTGGCCTTCCCATTCATCATTGAGAGCATTTCTTTTTTTTATTTCATCTCTCTTTTGGGGAGGAGTTTTTTCCCACTGGGTTTTCTCCTTTTCTCTATTTGTGAGAGATTTCATTTGCATTGTACATGGGTACCTAACATGGCCAAGTAGTCAATACCCATTCTTGCATCTTTGTGCCATTTGCATAATAATTTGCTACTCCCCAAGTTGCACTTAAGGGGGGGTTGTTGGTGTAAATAAAGTCTTGTACCTAGTTCATTCATTACTAGGGGACTTATTTGCACATGTTAAGTTTACTTAAGTCCTAGGAATGAATCTTTCTAGGTGTTTGTTGTAATTAGTTGTTATATTATCTTTTGACTTGTAACACATGTGAACCTAGGTAAGTGTGATTAGTTGTCTTATGTCATATGATTAAGACACTTGTCATAATCCTATGACATCTTGTATCTCACTTTGGCTATATAACCAAGGGGTTTCTACTACATTTTACACATTATTTGGTCACAAGATGTTAGCAGCCATAGCCAATTCTAACACATATGTCCCCCAAGGTGTGGTGAAAGCAGTCTTGTACTACTCTGATTCCTTGAATTTTACTTGGTTGTAGCTAGAAAATTCATCCATCATAGATAATAGTTCACAACATGTTACCCTTTGTAGCATGGCTTCCATGTTTGGGAGGGGATAATTGTCTTTGTTCGCTATAGATGGAGGTGGAGTCCCTTTCCCAATTTGGGAGCTCTAATGCTTCACCATTCGAAGGTTCAGGTGATATATCCACATCACTACCATCCTATGAAATGTACTTTCCTCAGTGTCACTATACCTCTGTGGCACAATTCTAAGTGGGAAGAAATCAGCAAGTGATATTGGCTCATTAAGGGGATCGGAGTATGGAAAGTGATTTCCCTCTGAGAATTCCTCATCAATCGTGTGTAAATTCTCCACAAGAGGGGAAGACTCTTGATGATCAATGGACAGCTCTCCCATTTGATTTGCTTCATTTTCTAGAGGTTAGAGACTATATTTTTCTTCTTATGTTGTTGTCCCAACACCTTCTTGTGGGATGCACCTAGCCAATTTATCACTTGGTTCCGATTCTTGTACTTTTGGCTCAATTCTAGAAATAGCCACCAGAGACTGTGCACTTGGTTGTTCCACTTGTTCTTTAACCTACCTAATGGTTTCTTGACACAGCTCGCATGTGAACTTAGAATGTGCAGAGTCATGGAGCCTACACCAACCAAGCAGCAACAACACCACAAAATCTACTTAGTGTCTCAGCTCTGACCAATCCCTCATGAGTCTTGAGACAAGTTCATTATATCTTTCCACCTCTATATCTTCATCATCAATTGGGAAGGAAGTTTGATAGTGGATTGCCTCCACTTGTAGTTGTTCCCACTCCTCTAGATCTTCCTTTTCAAAGGCATGATTGCCCTCATCCACTAAGAAGAGGTCTTCTAATCCCATTTTATTTGAACTCTCATCATGGCAATCTGTTGTCCCAAAAGTTTCAACCTCCTCTTCTTTCTAGTTTTTAGTATTTGTGTTGGTTGTCCCAACATATACTATTTCAGATTTTTTTGATTCATCTTCTATATATTTCCTTTCGACTGCTAATTATTTTTCTGCTATAGAGGATGATTTTTCTTTGTTGGGAGTTGGCTGCTCAATTTTCCCAATCTGGTCTGAATAGCTCCTAACTTGATCAATAATGTCTGCACATGAAGGGCAAGTGAATTCTGAGTGAGGTGCATTATGGACCCTACAACACCTAGACATTAATACTTCCTCTAATCTAACTCCATCCTAGTTACTTAGCTATTCTTAGATTAGCCCTTTAAATGCTTTGGCTGCAATATCAACAAGCTCTTCATTTGGATCAGCAAGATTCAATGGTTGGTGAACATCCCAAAAGAATATTTTTTCCATGCAGTGCCATCTCAATTCTACCCAAGAATGTTAAACACTCCAATTCATTATGCCTATGAGTCTTATGAATTCTGCACTTTTCTTACAATGCAAGGTATTGCAATGGTTGGTTCAATCTCCTACTTGAATCTTCTTGAAACTGAGTGATGTTGATTTGCATTTGCTGCTCCATCTTAGCTCAAACTTGTTGCTTGTCTTCCAATTTTCTGATTTAAAATTTTCTAATTATGATGAAATCTATCTTAGATTTTACTTGAAGGTGTATTCAACTTCCAGCTTTGTAGCCTTGTGCTTAGCCATGCCCTCCTAGCACCAATTCTTTTGATGGGTGTTAGGAGGAGAGGAAAGCATAAAATGAATGATGACCATGTATAAGAGTGAATTTTCACCCCATGTGCAAATCCCCTTTTTTCCTTTATCCACCTTAGAAAACCAAGTTTGGAGACTTAATTCCACCTAAGCCCACTACTTGCATCCCACTTGGTGCTTGTTTTGAGTGTCGATGGAGGTGTTTTTGTTGGGGATGCCCACGTGGGGCACAAACACCCACATGGCGCGCTTACATCCCTAGCAGATTCCTACGGCTGAACCTGCAGAGGTATTACACTTCTCATTGGAGTTGAAGTTGTAACGCCCCCTTCGGCCGACCGACCCAAATGTGGTCATTTTTGTCCATCCCTTCTTAAAATTCACCCCTTTAACAAGTATTTGGGGGCTCTCTCTTCACATCTTCTAAGAACTTCACTTCATTCACAAACTTCACAATCTCTTCACAAGCTCTAAGAAGCTTCTTCACCATCTCTTCAATCTCCAAACACTTTACACTTCACAGCAGTAACATCAACACTCCACCACTTCAATAGAGCAAGTGTGGAACAAAACACCATTGCAGTAGAGGCTTGAGTTCCTCTCATTTTCTCCCCCATTAGCCTTGAGCGCTCTTGGTGGAGGTGGTAAGCTTTCACTCCTCTCCTCTATTACTTGGTTGAGTAGCATAACACTATTTTGTAGTGCTTTAGTGCTCTTTACTTCATTTCTACTTTTCTCTCTATCTATATGGTTGTCCGTGGAGGTGGGAACACCAAAATGGGGTCTAATTGAGGTAGGCCCATATACAGCCCCAATAATTTCCCTCTCCATCTTGTGTGTAGGTATTGAAGACATGAGTTGGAAGCTTTAGCATTCACATGGTTGTAAGTATTTCCTTCCTTTCTTATCCTTATCCTTATCATTTATTCTTTACTTCACCTCAGTTCTACCACATTATCGCATTCCGTCAGTTCTTAGTAATCTGTTCGCTAGTAGTCATTTAGGAATTTTCTATGATAAACTTAATCTCTGGTCCGTACGAAATGCCAGCATGCCTCTAAGATGCCAGTGTGCCACATTGTCGTCTACTTCCTACGTTGTCGTCCTTTGGCCGAGAGCTTGTTAGTTTGTCTGGAGATCTCTATGACCTGCTCTTTCAAATTTTGTAACTCTCATCGCTAATTCCTGAGGTAGATTAAGGAAGTTCACCCCATGAGGCTCTTTGAATGAAGATAACTTGTGAGTATCGAATCCCCCTCTTCTACATTTTGGTGAACCTGACGTGAAGAACAGTGTTCTTCGAAAAACTAGGAATTCCCCTACTTGGCGGGATCATAACCTTTGGCTCAGTGCTCGAAGTTTAGAACTGTTGGCACTATTGGAAAGGCCTCCTAGAGAACTTGTGTCAGTCCCTAAAATTTGACTATCGAAGGCATTGGTATTTTAGGGACTAAACTAGTTCTCTAGACGCAAGTTTCGACCTAAAATTTCACTCCAAAGACCTTTGAAAACATGAAAGTACCAAAAAAATGGTAATGAATTTAATATCTTATTTCATCAGTTCAGCATCTAACTTTGTTCAAAATTTTAATGATATTCCATTTAATGCATGTGATGGTGACTTGGCTCTGCCCATGTCACTTGGTATTTTTGATCATTCTCGTGAAAGTCCTCTGGCTTCGGAGGATATTTTGTTGCAAGAAGATGAAATCATCGATACCTTTCTTAATGTTACTCTACCTCCTATTCACTCCAATGCACTCTCTTCTAGAGATGATGCATTCATGAATGAGGAATCTCTTATACCTTCTGATGCACTCTCTCCTAGAGATGCTACATTTTTGAATGATGAACTTCTTATCTATTCCAGTGCACTCTCCTCTAGAGATGATGCATTGGCAAATGATGAACCTCCTTCCACATCTGATTCTCCCTAGATTGATGTTGAGAATGTTTATTCAAATAATTATTCCACATTTGATCCTATTTGGATCGATGTTGAGAATATGTATTCAAATAATTATTCCACTAGTTGTGATGAGTCTGTAAATGTAGTCTATGTCTCTGCTGCCCCCCAAAGGCCCAAGAGACCGATCATTTACGTAACTCCAGCTAGTCCTTCTAAAAATATTTGTTCTATTGATAGTGTTCCATTTTATGGTGGTTCCCTTGATCCTTCTAAGGCTCCCTCTTATAGAATGGTAGCCCATACTTATGATAATAGAATGAATAAACAATCTAGTCTTCCTTTAGCTCCTAAACCTATGACTAAAGCACCTAGTAATTACGATCCTATTGAGCAACCTCAGGTTACTCCAGATAAGATCTCACTGTGGGACTTGCTTCAGTCTACTCCTACCTCTCCTCAAAGGAATGCATGTCTTAGTGATGAATAAGGTTCCTCAAACTTTACAGACTCCTTCATTTAGGAATATAAAGTCGGCCAAATCTGCTTAGACCTTATGATAACATCATCTGCACCCGCTATCGAAGATGCTTACTCTTCTGTATCGTAGGGTAAGGTGAATGAAAATTGTAATGTTCTTGGTGTCGATCCTCCTTCTAGGGAAGATGATCACACTTATGTTAAGGAGGTTGATGCTGGTAGTTTATTAAGAAGGATGATGGCAATCTCATAAAAGAGTGTGATCCCCGTTGTTGGGACAATGCTCTTTATGAGGATCCTCCTTTTCGAGATCTACGAGCACATTATGGCCCTGGCTTTAAGCTTGTTTCTAAATATGGCTATGAGCATAAAGGTTGTGGGCATAATGAAAAAGGAATTCAGGTCCCTTTAGAATTCAATCTCTGTAAGCATAATTTGGGACTTGGTTGCTCAAAGGAACAATCTAAACAGAAGCCATGGCTAAGTGACAAGAATTCTTCTCAACCTTGTTCTATTGAAAATATTCTTCCTCCATTGTCTTCTATCTTCGTTCCTTCTTCTTGTGAGAATTCAAACCTTTCTCTGTAAGAGAAAGGGTTGCTTCCTACTCCTCATTCTTTATCTAAGCAAGAGCATACCTTGTTGAGGCTTCTAAAATCCTACTTGTTTACTCTTCCTCCTACATGCAAGAAATTTCATAATCATGATAAAGAAAAACATTATTTCTATGCATACCACCGAGTTCCTAGCCATTCCACTAGTGAATGCAAGGCCTTGAAAGATAAATGCAACAACCTCTAGATTCAGGTGCCATCGAACTCCCATTTGATTGATGCACCTTCCTCTACTTTGCATAACAAGTGATATCAAGGTTTACCTTTATCCTATGTTTTCTAAGTATCTTGCATGATTCTCCTCCCCTGTATGTTGGGGATAGTGATAACTCATTTTGGAGATGTGTGTCCTTCTTAAGGACCCCCTCTCTTCTCCCTATCTTTCAATTGATGCATCCCTTGAGTGGACCCCCTTTCTTTTGAAGGGTTCTCGAGGGACCACCTTTGAAAGATTTTATCTTGAATGAATTCTTCGCATCTAGCTTGGGGGAAGCCTAACTAGACCTATTCCATATCTCCATGTCTAGCTTGGGGGCAACCTGACTAGACCTACTTCATATAGTCACATCTAGCTTGGGGGTAACCTGACTAGACCTATCTTTTATATGATTGTCCTGCAACACGGCTTGTAGCAGTCACAGGATTCTCTTATTTGTCTTGCTCTATAGAACCGAGAACATGTAGAGCTCCTTTACCTCCTATATTTGGTGATACGGGTTTTCCTTCTCGAGAGGGGATTTCTTTTATCACCTATCTTTGGTGATATGGGTTTTCCTCCTTGAGCGGGGATTGATTTTATCACCTATCTCTAGTGATACGATTTCTCCTCCTTGAGTGGGGATTTCTTTTATCACCTATCTCCAGTGATACAGGTTCTCCTCTTTGAGCGGGGATTGCTTTTATCACCTATCTTTGGTGATACGATTTCTCCTCCTTGAGCAGGGATTGCTTTTATCACCTATCTTCGGTGATATGGGTTCTCCTCCTTGAGCAGGGATTGTTTTTATCACTTTTACTTTGTGATACGATTTTTCCTCCTCAAGCAAGGATTGCTTTTATCACCTATATTTTGTGATACGGGTTTTCCTCCTCGAGCGAAGATTGCTTTTATCACCTATATTTTGTGATATAGGTTTTCCTCCTCGAGTGGGGATTGCTTTTATCACTTTTACTTTGTGATACGAGTTTTCCTCCTCAAGCAAGGATTGCTTTTATCACCTATATTTTGTGATACGGGTTTTCCTCCTCAAGCGAAGATTACTTTTATCACCTATATTTTGTGATACAGGTTTTCCTCCTCGAGTGGGGATTGCTTTTATCACTTTTACTTTGTGATACGGGTTTTCCTCCTCGAGCGGGGATTGCTTTTATCACCTATATTTTATGATACAGGTTTTCCTCCTCGAGTGGGGATTTTTTTTATCACTTTTACTTTGTGATACAGGTTTTCCTCCTTGAGCGAAGATTGATTTTATCACCTATATTTTGTGATACGGGTTTTCCTCCTCGAGCGGGGATTGCTTTTATCACTTTTTCTTTGTGATACAGGTTTTCCTCCTCAAGCAAGGATTTCTTTTATCACCTATATTTTGTGATACGGGTTTTCCTCCTCGAGCGAGGTTTTCTTTTATCACTCCTACTTTGTGGTGCGGGTTCTACTCTTGAGCGGGTTTTTCTTTCACCGTGTGATTTTTTCATTTCTATCTTTCTCTTCTCTTGTGGATAGACCAAATCGAAGATCTGCATCTTCTTCATCCTAAGTATATGCTCTTTCTTCAGCTTCATAGTTCTGCAGAACTATGAAGTCCTCTTTTGACCCTGCACTCTTAGGTTCACCAGATCACGATCTGCTTCCTTGATGGTTCAGGTATACATCTCTAACCCTACTCTTTCTTGATCTACTTTACCGAGCACTCATTAGTATTTGTGCTTGCTAAAGTGGGGGGAAAATGTATAAGAGTTAATTTTCACCCCATGTGCAAATCCCCTTTTTTCCTTTATCCACCTTAGAAAACCGAGTGCGAAGGCTTAATTCCACCTAAGCCCGCTACTTGCATACCACTTGGCACCTGTTTTGAGCATCGATGGAGGCATTTTTGTTGGGGATTCCCATACGACACACTTACGTCCCTGGCAGATTCCTATGGTTGAACCTGCAAAGGCGTTACACTTCTCATTGGAGGTGAATTTGTAACGCCCCCTTCGGCCGACCGACCCAAATGTGGTCGTTTATGTCCATCCCTTCTTAAAATTCACCCCTTCAACAAGAATTTGGGGGATCTCTCTTCACATCTTCTAAGAACTTCTTCACTTGATTCACAAACTTCACAATCTCTTCACAAGCTCTAAGCAGCTTCTTCACCATCCCTTCAATCTCCAAACACTTTACACTTCACAGCAGCAATATCAACACTCCACCACTTTAGTAGAGCAAGTTTGGAACAAAACACCATTGCAGCAGAGGCTTGAGTTCCTCTCATTTTCTCCCCCATTAGCCTTGAGCGCTCTTGGTGGAGGTGGTAAGCTTTCACTACTCTCCTCTATTACTTGGTTGTGTAGCATAACATTGTTTTGTAGTGCTTTAGTGCTCTTTACTTCATTTCTACTTTTCTCTCTATCTATCTGGCTCTCCATGGAGGTGGGAACACCAAAATGGGATCTGATTGAGGTAGGCCCATATACAGCCCCAACAATTTCCCTCTCCCTCTTGTGTGCAGGTATTGAAGACACTCACGAACAGGAAGCTTCATCATTCACACGGTTGTAAGTATTTCCTTCCTTTCTTCTCCTTATCCTTATCATTTATTCTTTACTTTACCTCAATCCTACCACTTTATCGCATTATATCAATTCTAAGTAATCTATTTGCTAGTAGTCATTTAGGCATTTTCTGTGATAAACTCAGTCTTTGGTCTGTACGAGACGCCAGCGCGCCTCCAAGACGCCAGCGCACCGTGATGTCATCCACTTCCTACATTGTCGTCCTTTAGCTGAGAGCTTGTCAATTTGTCCAAAGAATCTCTATGACCTACTCTTTCGGATTCTATAACTCTTGTCACTAATTCCTGAGGTAGATTAGGGTAGTTCACCCTGTGAGGCTCTCTGAATGAAGAGAACTCATGAGTAGCGAATCCCCCTCTTCTACAGACTGAAGCAATGTTCTCTTCCCTCATTCAGCCCTCCTTCTAGCATCAATTCTGTTGATGGGTTTTTTTGAACCTTCTCAACACAGACAGCACACAAGTGTGCTATCTCTCTTGAAAGGTAATTTTGCACACCTAAGTTTTAGAAAATCACCCCAAGGTCTCTCGGGTGTTAGGTCATGACAATGCTTGGAATAGTTCAATTGGTTGATGTGATTTGCTAGTAATCACAAGGAGGCCTTTATGGTTTACAAAGCATGGGAAGTTTGGTATAAAAATGGAGTTTCATAAGTTTTGAAAATGAATGGACAGTAGTTGCACACTCAGAACGGAAAGTTAAAACTCCTTGTGTTCATCAAATTCAACATTGTTGTGATGCTTGAAATCCTACACTAACAAAGAGTTAAAAGAAATATCAAAAGAGGAAAGGGTTGAGAGAATTTTCTAACTCTAAATCTGAGCTATGAATGAACAATAACAATGAAGGATGCTATAGTAGACAAACTCCCATGAAACTGGGTATTGCTTGACCAAGAGAACCTACAGCTACACAAAACCAGTGAAATCTTCTAAGTTCTATAGATTTTCAAATTGTGCATTCATGTCATGAACATACAATTGAACTAAAGTGCATCACATGAATTAGCTCATACTAGCTTTGCAAAGTGATTCATCATCAATAAACCACAAAAAGCATGAGCTAGAAGTGCATCCAATACTATAACAGCAACCACCATTAAAGACATTCAAGAAACTAAAACTAACAAGGAGGTTTAATCATGCATGCAAAATGAGAAAGCTCAAAGAAAACCCTTGAAATAATGCAATGCTTCCTTGTATTGCTACAAAATGCTTCTTACAACAATTCACCACCACTTACAAATGAGGAGCAAGCCCCTATTTATAGTTTTCCAAAAGTGAAATGAATGGATTAATTTACAATGAGTGGCCTAGATTCAATATAGCTTAGGGTTTCACCTACCCCTAATATCTTGCAATATAAAAATAGACTTCTTGTCTTCTTCCGTATTTTTTCCTCTAGTCTATTTTGTCTTGTAGCTATTTTTTTCTTCTAGCTACCTTTAAACTGTAGCTGAAACTGTCAAAATTTTCCTCTTGTTTGGTATGTTTGTAGCATCCTTTCAACTAATCAAGAAGATCTTGCTATAGATTTGTGTCACTGAGAAGCAAATATGTTGCCCCTAATCTCAGTGGACAGCTCTTTACCATCATCATTTGGATAGAACAACTTCCTCTTGCTCTTGATCCTAGTGGATAGCTCCCTAATTCTTCGATGCTGACTTCTTTGGCATGCATTCATGGATAAGAAGATCCTCCATTTTGGTAACCATAGATCTCTATTGGAATATTTCATATGTGATCCTTTCCGACATAGCATCTTTTGTACCAGGGTTTACCATCACCCTCTACTTGAATTCATCAATGTTCACGTGCCCAAGGTTTTTTCTGAGACTATGTCCTAGGTGGAGGTGAGATTGGAAGTGCACTCCACCCCATGGAACTGATACTTCATTTGTTCCTTTTCTTCCTTTCCTCTTAGAGTCCTTGCAGGATTCTTTCCTTTTTCACTCTTTCCCGTGGGCTTCCCTGATGATCCCTCAGTAAACTCCATAAATCCTGCACACATGGAGTGCAGTAAGTGCATTGATATATCAACAGGGAAAATTTTAGTTAAATCCTAAAAATTCACAGTTAGATCCATTTGTATACCCTTAGAAGATCATGACTTTCATCATTGTTAAGCATTTGGAGCTTGTTTGGGTCATTTAGGCAAATGCGGGCTCAAGGGTGCAGGTTTTCCCTAGGTGGAAGTCGTTCGGAGCAGCTAGGAGTAGGATGGTGTTGGGGCAGCGGAGTTCTACAAATAGCCATTTGCAGGGAAACTTTCGCCTGACTTCATTGATGAGAAAATCTCCCATGGAATGATTAGCTGTGTGCAAATTTTGGCTATGAGACACTCGAGGTTGCAAGATTAGGCTTTAGTGCAATTTCAAGTTTGAAGGATGTGAGCACCATGGGGTGGAAGGATTGACGCTTTGTCATTAAATAGTGGAGTTGGAAGGACGGTTGGTGCAGGAGCACCTTATTCTTTTATGTCTAAATTAAACATTTTGTAAAAAACTTGAATGTTTAAATTAAAAGGCATTGTAAATAGGTTCTAGGAGGACAAAATGTCAAGAGTGCAAAAATGTCATTTTGGAAAAAATAAATTACAAAAAAGAATGAAAAAATAAGGTGAAGAGTCATGTGGAGATCCATTCCAATGTATTTGAATCCCTAACAGGTATCTAGGTTATTATGTTTCTAAAGTTATCATTTGTTGTCAAAATTGTGAAAAAGGCAAAAATCAGAAGAAAAAAAACATGCAAAAATCATGGAATACCAAAGGTCATAAGGCAGTTTAGGTAGTTTCATTCGATGAAGGAAGTTGGAAAGCCTTTATAAAGGAATTTTAACTCATTGCTAAGATGGGGTAAGGTTGTATAGACATGTAATGAATAGGAGGAAATGAAAAAAATCTTGAATAAAATATGTTTTTTTTCAAAAATTACTGAAAAATAGTTGCCTTTAGACCTTTGTACAGATTTGTATGGGAATGGAGGCTCATGTGGATGTTTTTAAATGATGTATTAATCAATCCCCCTCCTTTTCCATTTTATTTCATACATTTTTTATCAATTTTGAGGTAGTTATTATAATTTTTCTAACAATCTGTCAAAACCCCTGTTAAGGTAAATAGAGGAAAATAAAATTAAGCTTCTTTCATTCTAACCAATAAAAATCTCTAATTTTTGGTATAAGGACTCTTGGATGCATGTATTTTGGTGTCCCAAAATTCCAAGATCAAGAGGTTAAGGGTGATATGCAAATGGTAATGTTTTAGACTGTCTTAGTCTGAAAATCACAGTTTGGGAGTAGTCAATGGTGGTTATAACCAAGGGTTTGTAAAAATGTTTAATGAAATGGAAATATGACAAATTTTTAAGCTTTAACAAATCAAGATTGATGTGTTTCAATTATTTTTTAGGAGAATTTGATGTTGGAGTTATTATATTCAATAAGCCCTAGTGTTTGATTGGCCTAATTAGGCCTATTGTGCAGCGATACAATCCTAATTTGATCACTATTCTTCAAAGTAACATATGATGGATTTTAGATATGTTTTAATACACTAAAATGGGAATTCAAAATGCTAAGTACAATCATGTCTAACAATCTGTATGAAAATATATGCTTGATAGTCATGATTTTAATGGCTACTAGGAATATGAGTGATCAATGAAGAATTGAGATTAGGTGAAGGTACAGACCTTAAGGATTGTTTATTTTGATTAAGTTAAATCTTTTAAATGATGAAAAAAATAGTGGTGGCCTTGTTCAAGTCTAACAAAGTATAAATCCAAATGTGTGCTATGTTGAGGTCTTGGAATGGTGAAGTCTTTTTGGTGAACTTGAAGATTTGAGCTTATTTGTATGGGCAGACCTTGTAATGGATTATTTCTATCTAAATGGTGACATTGAAGGTGTATAAAGGTTTGGCAGAGGTCTAGGGTCATGGTTTGGTCATTTTGATGTCTTGGTGCTTTGTGAATGCAAGCTACTTCAAAGAATGAATTGGTAAATGTTGAATGGTTCAATGCTTTGATCAAGTTGTCTTGAGTTTGATAATAGTTAAAAGACAAGTTTGTTGATCTGATGCATTGTAGTATGAAGTGAATTTGAAGATATTTTTCTAAAAATTTAAGTGATTCATTGGTGATGTTTAATTTGATCTTCTCTAATTGGTTTTGGGACAAAAGTTCCCCTTATGATTGGTGTTTTGATAGATGTACTTATATCAATGGTGCCCCGCATGCAAAGTTCTGCATAGGGAAACCCACATGGTAAATTTCCTTCATGAGTTCATTTTCTTTCTAAGTTGGAGGTTGCAAACCTTGGACTCGAGCAATGTGGGTTTCGGGCAATGGAGGGGGGCTAAGCACTCATCGTTAAGGAACGGCTTTAACAGGGTAGACTTTTGACTATGGCGGCCCGCATGGGCAGACCCATTGGAGTGATTTTGTCAAAATCCTGTGACTTGCATGTTTTAGGACCAACAGTGATGAAGGTTGGCCTGAGGTCCACATGGCAGGAGGACATGTGAGATTTTTTGTCAAAGAACAGTGGTGAAATGATGGCCACCCACATGGAAATTTCCTCAAAGCCACAACTCTTAGCAATTTTGAGTTTTTTTCAAATTAAGCACATGAAAGATGCATTAGAAGGGTTCCTAGACCTAATCCTTAATGATTTGACCCCTTTCAAAAAATGCAAAAATTTGGAATGCGGAATCCATAGGGTTTGGTGCCGTTAAAAATGAATTTTCACACACGAAAAACCACAGACGAACTTCTGCACACAAAAACCTGCGAATGGCGACCTATACACATAAACCCACAGACGACGACCCACACATAGAAACCCGTGGACGGTGACTCGGAAATGAAAACCCACACTGAAATTCCCACAAAGTTACAAAACTTAGTAAATCTAAGATTTTTAATTTTAGCACATGGGAAAAGGGGTAGAAAGAGTGTCTAGACATATTTCCTTAAGATTTGACTCATTTTGAAAAATGAAGAAATTTGGAACGCAGAAACTATAGGGTCTGGTGTTGTTAAAAATGACATTTCACAAATGGACTTCTGCGGATGGAAACCTGCAGATGGCTTCCCGCATTGAATTTTTTGCAATGTCTAAACACTTATCAAATTTGGCTCAAACCCCTTTAGGATTATGGAGACATCCATTTTATGGGCCCTAGATGTTGAAAACTTAAAGTTTGTACCCTTCTTTTGAAATGCAAAAATGTGGAAGGCGGAAGCCGGAGGGTCCAAAGCCATAAAAAAATAGCATTCCACACACGAAAACCCACAAACGGTGAACACCCCATGGACGGAAACCCACACTCACACACAGAAACCCACAAATAGAAACCCACAGATGGCGACCCGCAATGAAATTTCTACAACTTCTTAAAACTTAACAGAACCTTGGCAGTTCACTTAGGCATCACAAAAACATTCCAAATCCATAGGAAACTTGTCCCCAAAGTCAAAAAATGAAGGAAAAAGTGAAAAAAGGGGGTCTATGCCTTCGGTGGGGCATGTGTGCAAAATATGCACAACAATGAGGTGTGACATACTTCTGACCAAGAGGTGGGTAGGTATTATTCATGGGTTGGGAAGTTGTAGGAACATTTTGTGGTCTTGGGTTTTTTGGTGGAATGTTTTGTTGCATACATAATTAGTGTTGCTTGGATTTCCTAATGCATGGTGAGATGCCTTTGAAATCTTAGGACCACTTGTGTTTTGGTGTGACCCCTGTGAATTAGTTGTGTTTGCATACCCACCCTGCTTATGGGAAGGTATATACTTCGAGCTACTTGTCGCACTCTGAGAATTCATTTGTTGTAATTCTTGTTTCATCTATTCCTCCTCTTCCAATAGTTTGGCCATCTCAAGCTCTTCCTGTAGTTTTTGTATTCTTTGTTGTACTTCCTGAGTAGTTTGTTTGTCTTTGGGTGGACTAACATGAGTTTTTGTGGGTGCCATCTGATCCATGAATTCATATTTAGGATTCTCACCATACTACTAAGCCATTCTATCATCATAATCCCTTTGTGCTTCCACCTATTTGGCTTCTTCATCTATACGAGCATAGAATTTTCTCACCTTTTGGGGGTCATTTTTGAAATGGTGAATAATATTACTCAAGTTGTTTTGTTCAGGCTAGGTATTAAAGCTCCCTAGTGGAAATCCTTCATTATTGTGAAATTCTAATCCATGTAAAGGGCTATTGAATATTGTGAAAGGTTGCTCTGATGTATTTTCTTGATCACCATGGGTATTGTTTTGTGTGACCACAAGTAGATTTGATGTCGCTCCACCCTTAGTAGTAGTGGCCCTTGATAATGGGAGGCATTTCTTAGCATTCCATTTTTTACCATCTTTCTTTGGACTTCCCTTATGCAAGGACCTTCTACCATCCATCTTAGGTGAGATTGTGATACTTTGATGCCTAAAATCTAATATTTTTGATCTGATATTCAATTTATCACTCATACACAATGTGTCAGAGAGTTTTTTCTAGAGTCGCCACCTCTCTTAGAGAGGAATGATTTTATCTTTTGGGTTTCATCCACCAGCAGAGTTATAATTCTTATTCTCTGACTCTATTAGAATGGTCCTCCATCAAATTTCTTAGGTTTTTCCAGTGGAGTCACCAATCTCTTGGTTCCCAAAATTGCAAATTGCAAACCCTAAGAATATGCCAAGCTCTATGGTCAGGTTAACAGTGTTTTGGCCAATGAATAAAATTAACCAATGTGGTTAGAGTTCCATACACTTCAGGTTCTACTAGACCTAGGCGGGTGTACCCTTATAAATATTATTTCCTATGAATTCATATTAAGCAAATTCGATGTGTTTATGAGATTTTTTTCTATCTACTTCAATATGGCATAAAGATTTGAATTAGATAACTTGAATGCTAAACTACTTGTTGTTTCTAACTGCTACTCCTATAATTGAAAACTGGAAGGTATGAATGAAGTTTCTACATAATGTAACTCTAAATGAAATTTATCAGTGTCTTATCATATTGGGCAATGGAGTCAAGATGTATATGATGTATGTGTCCTAATTATAGCTTAACTCGAATTGTTTGGCACTTTTAGAAGTTTATGATTGGCATAAACGTGCAAGGTTATCAGTTACTAGGATCTTCTTACTAATACCAATGATATTTCCCCAGGTTACTGTGATATTTGAAAGGATTTTAATTCTTTCTTGAAGGAAACCAATTAAGATGACTTATTTAAAAGGATTTTAATTCTTGGCAGAAACCAATTAAAATGAATCACATAAAAGGATTTTTAATTCTTTCTTGCAAAAACTATTGGTATATGGAGCCGAATCATACTCGGAGGTTAAATTTTCCCCACTTTTATCGGTGTGGTTCCCCCCCCCCCCCAAATTATTTAAAGGGGGTTTGGGGGCAACGCCCCCAAGATGGGGTCAAGGGACAGCACCATAAAGAAACCCTATTTTGTAATGACATAAGTCTTGATAAAATGCTAAGAGTTTGGGTTTCTTTTGACATTGTATTGTAGCATTTGCAATAGTATTGAGTAGCAAGGATTACTGGTTCTAATCAGTTTGATTTTCCGGATAATAATATTGGACTCTCTATTGGTGGATGTAGCCTGAGTTTGGGTGAACCACGTTAAATATTGTCTCTCACTATTATTATTTTTGTTTTTTTTTCATTCCTCTATTTAATCTTTATTTGCATTTAATTGATATTTTTTGCATACAATTCCTAACACAAACCAATCAAAATGAATCATACAAAGGTAGCAAATGTTTATTGACAAATTAAACATATGCTTGATATATTCAATTTGAATAACAAGGAAAGACCACTCTGGAGACAACGGGATAACATTTATCAATGGATGTCGACAAACAATTGAACACCAGCATTTCAGACACCAATTTATATCTTCTTCTCCATTAGATTGCTTCAAAAAAAATTACAATTCATATCAGAAGTCTTCTTTTTTATTCTATATATTATATATCTATTCCTACTAATGCTCTATCTACTATCTAATTTCTAATGATTTTTTTATTTGGTCTTGGTTTCCTTCTTATAGATGAAGGAAGCGACAAGCTTCGGACCGTTTCATTTTTCAATTATTTATCTGGTGCAATTCTTCATTACATTAATCATCCTTTGCAAAATTATGTAATTTTATCCCCATGAAATTAATTTTAATGATATAATCCTTCTTTTTCTAGCAACTTCATGTTTAATGCACTTTCACCCAATTTAAAAAATGCTCTTTGGGTAAAAATAATTACCCACTCCATGATTTTATATTTTTCTTTGTTTCCCTCAATGAAAATATTTTTTAATTACTCTTTATGATTATCTTAATAAATTTTCACCTTTGCTGGTGATTTCATGTTTTGTATTTTTCTGTGTGCATTTTACCCCATTTAATTAAATATATGTTGGGTAAATTAATTACCTATCCCGCATTCTTTATTTTTACTTAACCCCTGCAAAATAATATTAAATTCATCCTTTCCCATGAATTATATCTTAATTGATACTATAACCTCACCGCATTATCGTACGATCATTGTTGGGCTCTGGCAAGCATGCGAGAAACGTTACCGCAGTATCGCATGATATTTTCCTTATCTCTATGGGAAAGCGGGAAGAGCATTTGAATTATTTCCATATTGTACCATGTCTTCTTGGCTCTTGTGGTGATGCGGGAGGCTCCATCATGATACCACACCTACTCTAGGGACCTCTTGTGTTGATGCGAGAAACACTTGTTTGCACCTTGCAAACATTTTTCAATTGATTTTGCTGGTGTTCCAAATCGACCAGTCCAATGAGTCATAAAGATTAGCGAATTTCTTATGCTCAGACTCAAAGAGGGATTTGGCCAACTGACAAGATTCAGTCAAAGACTGAAATCTCCTACACTTTTGGCTATGCAGGACCAAGGTGGGTCTCCCTTTACAATGCCTAAAAACTCAATTACACACAGACATTTCTTTTTATAGTAGATAATTCCCAATTAAAATATACCAAAGAAAGCATTGACAACCTCAAATATGGTTCTATTCTTGGTCTCTCAACACTCACTCAGCAATTGGGAAGTAGAATTCAACACTAAACCTCAACCAAACAACAAGGATAATTTTTCCGTGAAAACTCTAGTTTACTCTGTTTGTTTGTTGCACATTGCACTTTCACTTTCCATCCAATAATAATCTTGCTTTACAATAATCCTTTTAGACAATGAATATTTAATTCACTTTATCTAGGAGAATTAAAAAAATATCACCTATGCACCCATTTTCATTTTCATCACTCTATATTTTACTCAACCTTTTGTAAAAAGTGAAGATTTTAAAGAAAAACATTTACTGGGAAAAGTAGTATATTACCCATGCCTTTTTTTACTCCATATTTTATACTTTCACCCACCTAGTAAAGATTTTAAAACAATACTTTATCGGGAAAAGTAATTTTTTACCCATGCCCTTAATGTTTTAAATCTTTCATTTAAAACATTCACCTGTAAGCTTTTTGGTTTCACTTTACAAAAAGTGAAAACATTTTAAAATAATATCATCAGGCAATAAAAACTTTTCCCATGCTTTTATTCACATTTCACCTTATCGGGAAAATATTAAAAAAAACTTTTCGCCACCATTTAAAACAAAATTCAAATGAGCCCATTTAAATATTTTCCATTTTACACTTTATGCTTTTGTCATTTCAAATATGGTGGCTTCTTAATATTTCATCGGACCTCTTTTATCTTTCACTTATCACACACCTTGCACCACATTCGATGACATCACCTTCAGTCTTGCACGATGTGTGAGATTCTTCCACGTAGCCCATCCTTTTGATGGGCGTTGATCTCTATTTGGCTTTGCCCTAATTCTTCATTTTTCCTGGCGTTCCACACTTGTTTAGCTTCATTTTGGATCCCTCTACACATCCTTCATACATTCTCATTGCAAGCACATACCTTCCATCTGTGATCATGGTGGTTCCCACAAATGACCATGATAATTCCTTCCAGGCACAGGTTGGCTTTACAAAGTAAACATGTGCTAGATTTACACACACATTGGATGCCTAAATAGAAGTGTTCATAGCTGCAACCCCTTATAAATTCAAACTTCCTTGGCATAGAAAATCGGCCTCCCTCTACTTGGACAATGGCACCTATTTTCTATATAGAAAGGTATAGCTAGTAAAAGCATTTTCCAAATGCATTTGCTTAAAATTTCTTGAAGCCTTTTCAATAAATTCACTTTGTGTATACTCTACATTCGGCATCCCATGCAAACCACATTCATTTGGGGCTCATTCCAAACAGTTTACATGCCCTATCCAAATGTGTTTCCTCCATTCAGTGTCCTCAACTCTGAGTCATCTGTTGGGACTCCCTCGATGGAGGTATATCACTAAATTTGCTTTCATCCAGCATGGGTGCGCCCCTTAACTGCATCGAACCATGATGTTTCCCTCATCATTTCATTATGCCTCTTCAATATTGCATAGCATTCTTCATTGATCCCTTCTCATCACACCAAAAATGCAATTGACTCCTTTCATGGCACCGTCCACAGAAATTCCAAAACCTCTTATGGTTTTTGTGCCAATCTACATATGGTTTGAGCCTTTCTTAATTTGTTACTAAGGAGAAACTGGCCCACAAACAATTTTCAATACATTTCCATTGCCAACGCCTATTGTACCCTTCCTCCTTCATCTGGTGCAGAGGTTGCCTCACACTTTATTTCCAATAATGATATTTTGATAGATAGCTCCTTATTTTCTCTCAATTAATTTGCTTCACTCTTTGTCTGAACCATAAGATCAGGCATTGTGTTTGGAAACTTTAATAAAAACTCTTGTCTTTGTATTGTTGACAGATCTAGTTCTTGCACCTTGGTTTCCAACTACTTTCGCATTGATTCATTCTCTACATAGAACTTTCAATGTTTCTTTGCTTCAAATCAGTCACTATTCACAGTCCCATGCCATACTGGAGCCATAGCAACAAATAGATGTGTACTCACATGAACAGAGGAATCTGAACAATAATTATCCTAATAAAAAAAAAAAATCATCATCATGTAGCTACTCAAACAACTCAGCAAGATTAAACTCCACGGTACCAAGCCCTCTCAAAAAAAAATTGGTTGTGTTTTACCTTCTACTTGAGATGATGGTAGATTACCAGATTGCACCAGGGGAGTCACAGATTTTCAATTGCATTTACTCTAGATACATTATAATATGGATTAATACCATTATGTGGATGATAAATTGGCATTTCCTTGCTCGTGATTCCAATTTTCCCAGGCATATTCCCATTCTTACTGCCATATAAAAATGGCATATATGTTTCACTGCTTGGCCTTACTAATTTATCTTGCTTGTGATGAGATGGATAGCTTTTAGTAGCAAATCTAGATGATGAAGATTCACCAGGAGAATATTCATCCATTCGCATTGAAGAATATAAGTCAGGGACATGTATTATGTGGTTGTTCAAACAACCAAGCAAGATTTAAAAGTGCTTGATTTTATCCCATGGAAACTCGAGTTGTTGCTTCAAACTATCTAGAGGCCTCCCTATATTGATGCTTGGTTGACATTACTCAAATTTATTCAATAGCTCTTCAATATCCTGCAGCCTCTTCATTTTGCATAGATACTTGATTATACATTGCCAAGTCACAAGCTGGACAATGACTCTATTGGAGGAGAATAACAATCTTCATACAAAAAATGTGATGACTATCACTTTGGCAATATGTTATTCAAAAGATAATAACATGAACCCCCAATCTCTGACAGTGTCTCTCTACCAATATTGAAACACAAGTTCAAACTATGTGAAGCAATTTGGGTCCCCAAGTGGGCTCGGCTAAAAAAAAATTGTTTTCAAACAAATTTCATGTTAAATTGATCTGAGACAACTTCTAAGTACTCCTAAAGTGAAAATTTGAAGTGGGTTATCATTAAAACTTGTTTTCAAGCATATTTGAGAAATGAGCAAAACTGGTCAGGTGGGCTCTAGAATCACTCTGGAAAATCAGTCAAACAACCTCCTAGAGCCATAAAAACTTATAAGCGTGTAGAAATTTGAACTAAGAATGGAGTGCAAAAGACGGTTCAGCAAAACAAGTCACAAGGTGGAAGTTATTCAATGTCAAAGTTACTCAATCAGACTTTTTTGTAAATGCACTTGTTCATAATCAATTAAAACCCACCAAATCACCATTTTGAAAAAATATCAAATCAACTCCTAGCGAGCTACCACTGGAAACATTAGCTCATTTAGGTACATTGAGTATGTGTGCAAGATGAATTTCATTCAATCATCAATCCTCATGAGATATTAAGGGTTGAAGTTGACCACCTTGAAACACTATTAGAAATGCAAATGTAAAACTGAACAAACTGCATTTACATTTGATCTCGCAAAAATAGTAAATTAGATAATGAGGCTCTAAAACTTGACAGGGAAGCACATGAATGTATGGAGAATGGAGAGCAACAATCCTTTTGTCTTGACGATCATCCAACTGTGAAATATCAGCTCAAACAGGATGTCACTTTGCATAATTGAAAGTTCTCAAACAGCAGAAAAGTGTCAATATCCTCCAGCTTCACTTTTCAAAACCCTATCAAAACTCATCGTGGGAAGCTGAATATTGACATGCTAGTTCACATATGTCATATGAGTGTGTCCACAAAGGTGTTTTGTACAAAAATCAACTGGCTCCAAATTATGACCCTCCAAAGTGGGTCACTCGGGCAAATTTTTTAGGTGCACTTATGAGTGTGTAAAGGCAAAAATTTTATATGGGCACTTCCAAATTTGCAAAATTTGAAATTTCCAACAGTGGCTCCGACTGGGGATGTATGCCCCTTGCGGGCATAGCAAGAATCCAGATCTTTGGGGAGTAGACCAAATTCTGAGTCCATTGGGTGCTTTCAAATTGCTCCTTTATTCAACCTCTTTTTCACCTTCACTTGGTGACCCCAGGCCACCAAATGAAAAAGGGGAGTCAATTCTTACCTCTGTCAAACACCAATCTGATAAAAGAACTTATCTCCCTCAACTCATGCTTTCCACTATCAAACCACAACAACATGAGTAACTGCATTTGTGCAAACACAAGTATCAAGTTGCCTTTGTGCAAGTGGAAACTTGCTCCCTATTTGACTTTGTTATCAAGTGGCAACCAGATCACATAAGCCACATTACTACCACTTTCTTCATTTTCTAATTTTGTATCAAGTGGCAACATTTGAAGATGGTGATCAAGACCATATGAAAGCATAGCCTGGTCACAGCCATCTGCCTAATTAAACATGTTGGCATCTCCCATGGAGCTCATAATCAACATATTCATAATCACTATGCATTTGAAAGTCAATCATACTCTCAAAATGTTGATTATCATGTGGCAACAACTTATCATATGCATCATATGAACCATTTTCAAGTTGAAAACAACATTCTTCAATGTTCTGTAAGTTGCCACATTTTATGAAAACTTCTTCCAACTGACAAAAATAGCACTCACATTTTTCCACATGGCTAGTACTATTAAGCTCAATCTGATCACTAGTTTTCATGTAAAAGGTGAAACTATCACAAGAACTTAACAGAAATCATGCAAACTATCTCCAAGTGTATGTAAAGAGATACACTCATGCATTGGCACACTCTGTAATTGTCCTCCATCATGCTGGCACAAAGACTCATCAAGGATTTCTAACCTATCCTCATCTTTAGTTACTTTATTATCTTCTGAACATAACATATGAACATTTTCAACATCCCAAGCTTGCTCAACAATGAGCAATTCTGGTTCAAAAGGATAATCTATTTTTTCTTTGTAATCAACATCTACATCCACATGAAAAGACTCATGACTAGGATCATCTAAATCAGGAAACAAAAACTTGTCCAAATCTACATTAAAATTTTCAAAACTTGGCTCATCGGGTACACAAACCTCATAGTCATCTGTTGTTTCTAATTCATCAAAATAGATTTCTGAACTTGCATCAGCATGGACACTTTCATACTCATCAGACAATGCATTATTACAATCAAATGGTTGCTTGTCTTCATCCACATTATCATCATGTTGATCAACTGGTTCATAACTGGAAGGAAGATCAAAAACACATGCATCATACCTTGCACAATGAAGATTATCATCACTGTCAAAATCAATGTGAGAAGCACACAACAACTGAGGGTCGTCTACATGTGTACATTTTTTATTTTCGGTGGTCAATAAATTTGAAATTTGTTCACTACTTAAGAGATCATTGCTCTAATCTATTATGTCAACCACTTATTTTCTTTGACCTTCACTAGAATTGAATGCAATATCAAATTGCAAATCAGGACATGTCATGATGTCATCATCATCAAAATCTGAAAACTCAATGGACTGATCATAAACAGGATTTCCCCAATCATAGGAGATTGAATTGCTAACCTTGTCAAAAATATGGTCACAACCCATCACAGAGAACAAGCTATCCATTCATTCTTGCTTACTTTTGGGTTGTCATGACAACAATCGACATCTTTCTACATCTCAACATTGGACTGGGTGTCTTCATTGAGTTTGTCATTTACATCCTCTTGAGGATAGACACAAATATTTTCACTGTCAAACTGAAAACCATCAATGGTTTCTACATTGCAAATGCTTGTGGTTGATCTTGCTAACTGAAATTCATTGCATACTTTATCACTTGCAGATGATATACTAACATTCTCAAAAGCATTTCTCAAATCAGCAAATTCCTTTGTCTCAGCATGAAGACTTGCATCAAAGCTACACTCATTGGTAGAATTGACATGATCAATTATACCATAATAGTGTTGATTGCACATTTCCTCTGCAAAAAGTAAATCCAATTCATATCCCTCATCATACTCTTGAGATCCTTCAAAAGTATTTTCATCACCTTCATTTACTACAAAAAATTTGCTCTCTATTTTTGCATTGTCAGAGGAAATAGAAGAAACTTCAAATGTTTCATTTATCTCATCATGTATTTCATCATTATGGCTGCAATTTTCAGTTGGGTACATTTCTTTTGTAGGTTGTTCAAAGACAACTTCCTCATCACCTAATAATGCATCACTCTTGTCTTCTACCTTCTCAAGTATGCATTTGTCTGTATTCAAACCTAAAGACATCTGATCATTTGTATTCATGCAGCTGCTACTAGTATCAACATGTTTACCCACAATTGAAGATAGCAAACTTTGCACATATTCATTCCTTTGTTTCTCCAAATTATCTAAACATGTGTAAGTCATCTCCATACTCAATATTCTGAAATCTTTTAACAGTGCACTAGATCCCTCCTCAAAGTCTTCAAAGTACATATGAATGCAATCTGGAGTACTAGGTCTGAAATTTTCAGGGATTAGTGAAAGAATAACAGCAAATATGTGACTAAAAGCAATGCTTGAATCTTCATCTTGTTTTTTAATCTGCTTTAACCTTATGACAAGGTCAGAGGGCTCTTTTGCAAATTCTTCTTTGTAAGCATTCACTAATTTATCCTAGCAAGGAAAATATTTCTTAGGAAAACTTAGGTACCAATCCCTAGCTCTTGCTTCAAGAGAGCTGACAAAAAATCTCATCCACATATTCTGATATCCAAATGAATGTTTCTCCATGAAGCTAGAAAACTTTTGGACATGTCCATCTCTTTTACACACATTGTATCCATTAAATCTAGGCATCTTCTTATAGACTTGAGTTGGCATACTCTTAGTTTTGTAATCAACCCATGACAAATCTAATTGAGCATACAATGGATCAAAGGAATTGACAAAAGGTGCATTAACTTGGCTAGTAGATACAGTATGATTATCTCTTAACTGGGCTTGTAGAGACATCTAGTGCCTTTTATCCATCTCTTTAATTCCCCTTTCGAACATAGCTTTCCATTCCCAACAAAACCTAGGCTTGTTAACACTTGGGTTCCTGTACTTTGGGGTGTCAAATGTTTGAGAACTATCATACTTTTGAAGCTTCTTGACAAGTATCAAAGTGTCTAATGGTATGGCTATTTTATCTTGGTTCTCCATGAATATTTACAAATCATGGCTTAACTAATTGCACATAATCTTAACCATGACCAAATGAAGGATTACTATGACAATTGTTGACTTAGTGATAACCTGGACTTGAAACATATGATAATTCAAATGGATGGAAATCCCTAAAATATACAAATTCATTCTAACCATCCACACCAACAAATATTTGAGCACTAGACAAAATTCTTTCAATGGAACTACAATTACATTTAATATAACAGATCCAACAAATAGGAGTGTGCAAACTCAATATTATTGTCCTTTCCCTTTATTAGTGCTAATTCACTCAATAGGGAACCAAATTTTTTTCTTAAGACGTTCAAATATGTTTTTCACACGCAATTTTCTTGAAAACCAAAAGTGAAGAATACCTGGAAATGTTGCAGCTGCTGCAAATTGTCTTCCTAACTAGAAATATTGTAGATCTGGAAATGTATTCACCTCTTCATCAAGTTCTTTTAATAGAGTTGCCACCTCTCTTTATAGAGGACTAAACTTCAAGTAGCATGAAGTTCTTTCAAAGATAAATTTCCTTCTGAGTTCCTTTCACCAGCAGAGCACCACAAATCATGAAATCTTCAAATTCACTGCAACAAATTTTTTCTTCGGGTTTGAATTCCTTCAATATTTGAACCAAATTTAGAATAGCAAATAATATGACTATGAAATATCAGTTTATAACTGGAGATTCAGAATTCTCCCTAGTAGAGTCGCCATTCTATTGGTGTTCCAAATTGAACAGTCCAATGAGTCCTAAAGATTAACCAATTTCTTATGCTCAGACTCAAAGAGGGATTTGGACAACTGACAAGATTCAGTCAAAGACTAAAATATCCTACACTTCTGGCTCTGCAGGACCAAGGTGGGTCTCCCTTTACAATGCCTAAAAACTTAATTACACACAGACATTACTTTTTATAGCAGATAATTCCCAATGAAAATATACCAAAGAAAGCATTGACAACCTCGAATTTGGTTGTATTGTTGGTCTCTCAACACTCACTCAGCAATTGGGAAGCAGAATTCAACACTAAATCTCAACCAAACAACAAGGATTTAAAATGATTTTGAATTTATAACTTGTTTCTCATATGCACAAGCTAAATGAAAAATCAATGCCTAATTTCATCAGCAAATGAACTTCAATCAGTGGATTCAAACTGTTAATGCATTACACCAACAAATCCATTCATGTTGTCAATTAAATTCTTCTTATAGATTCACCCTGCACACTCAAAATTGCAATTATCTACTCAAAGTAATTTAACCATTTCTTTGAAAGAGAACCATGAACAAATAATACAATCTCAGGAAAACTGAGATGACAAACTCAAACATACTTTGTATTATTGAATTCATATGATCAAATGTGTACAAATATGGAGACAATTTGATGAAATTCTTGATTTACTTGCACAAACTGATTGATATTTACTCATGAAATCAGCAATTACAGCTTATAGACTCCATCTATGACTTAGACTCAACATTTCCCTATCTACCCAACCCATACAGAAATTCAGAACCCTTTACAATGAGAGAAGAATCAGAAGATATAGAAGGAAATCCGCAAAAGTTAATCCGTTGAAGACACGTGGAAGCTTCATCCACCATTAATTAGCAACAAGAAAATATTTGGAAAATCCTCTCTCTTCTCTCTTCCCTTTGCAACAAACTTTGCCTCTATATTTTGTCTTTGCTTCAAGGTGTTCAGCAACAGAAAATTTCCCCACATGAAAAAATTGCACCATTTTACCTTGCTATTGAGAAAATAATTTTCCCGTGAAAACTCTATTTTACTCTCTTTATTTGCTACACATTGTGCTTTCACTTTCCAGCCAATAATAATCTTGATTTACAATAAATCTTTTTAGAGAGTAAATATTTAATTCACTTTATCTAAGAGAATAAAAAAAATATCACCCATGCATCCATTTTCATTTGCATCACTCTATATTTTACTCAACCTTTTGTACAAAGTGAATAATTTAAGAAAATTATTTACTAAGAAAAGTAGCATATTACCTATGCCTTTTTTACTCCATCTTTTATACTTTCACCCACCTGGTAAAGATTTTAAAACAATACTTTATCGAGCAAAGTAATTTTTACCCGTGCCCTTAATGTTTTAAATCTTTCATTTAAAACATTCACCTGTAAGCTTTTTGGTTTCACTTTACAAAAAGTGAAAACATTTTAAAATAATATCATAAGGCAATAAAAACTTGGCTTGTGCTTTTATTCACATTTCACCTTATTGGGCAAATATTAAAAAAAACTTTTCCCCACCATTTAAAACAAAATTCAAACAGGCCCATTTAAATATTTTCCATTTTATACTTTATGTTTTTGTCATTTAAAATATGGTGGCTTTTTAATATTTCATTGGGCCTCTTTTATCTTTCACTTATCGCACACCTCGCACCACATTCGATGACATCACCTTCAGTTTTGCGCGATACGCAAGATTCTTCCATGTAGCCCGTCCTTTTGATGGTCTTTGATCTCTATTTAGCTTTGGCCTAATTTTTCATTTTTCTTGGCATTCTGCAACTGCTTAGCTTCATTTTGGATCCCTCTGCACATCCTTCATACATTCTCATTGCAAGCGCATACCTTCCATTTGTGATCATGGCAGTTCCCACAAATGCCCATGATACTTCCTTCCAGGCACGGGCTAGCTTTCCAAAGTAAACATGTGTTATATTTACACATGCATTGGATGCCTAATTTCCTTGGCATAGCAGATCGGCCTCCCTCTACTTGGACAATGGCACCTATTTTTTGCATAGAAAGGTATAGCTAGTAAAAGCATTTTCCAAACGCATTTGCTTAAAAGTTCCTAAATCCTTTTCAATAAATTCACTTTGTGTGTACTTTTCATTTGGCGTCCCATGAAAACCACATTCATTTGGGGCTCATGCCAAATAGTTCGCATGCCATATCCAAATGTGTTGCCTCCATTCAACGTCCTCAGCTTTGAGTCATCTATCGGGGCTCCCTTGGTGGAGGTATATCACTAAATCTACTTTCAGCCAACATGGTTGTGCCCCTTAATTGCATCAAACCATGATGTTTCCCTCATCATTTCATTGTGCCTCTTCAACACTATGTAGCATT
Source organism: Sequoia sempervirens (assembly GCA_007258455.2). NCBI lineage: Eukaryota > Viridiplantae > Streptophyta > Pinopsida > Cupressales > Cupressaceae > Sequoia > Sequoia sempervirens. Next base: position 53,713,343 of record VDFB02179234.1, read on the forward strand.
CTTCATTGATCCCTTCTCATCGCGCCAAAATACAAGAGACTCCTTTCATGGCACCATTCACAAAAATTCCCAAACCTCTTATGGTTCCTATTCCAATCTACATATGGTTTGAGCCTTTCTTAATGCGTTGCTAAGGAGAAACTGATCCACAAACAATTTTCAATACATTTCCATTGCCAGTGCCTATTGTACCCTTCCTCCATCTAGCGTAGAGGTTGCCTCACACTCTATTTCCAATAATGATATTTTGACAGATAGCTCCTTATTTTCTCTCAAGTAATTTGCTTCACTCTTTGTCTAAACCTTAAGATCAGGCATTGTGTTTTGCAACTTTTATAAAAAAACTCTTGCCTTTTTATTCTTGACAAATCTAGTTCTTGCACCTTGGCTACCAACTACTTTCGCATTGATTCATTCTCTGCATAGAACTTTCAATGATTCTTTGCTTCAAATCAGTCACTATTCACAGTCCCATGCCAAATCGAAGCCATAGCTACAAATAGATGTGTACTCACATGAATAGAGGAATCTGAACAATAATTAGCCTAATAAAATATTTTCTTTTTCATCATCATGTAGCTGCTCAAACAACTCAGCAAGATTAAACTCCATGGCACCAAGCCCTCTCAAAAAAAATTGGTTGTGTTTTATCTTCTACTTGAGATGGTAGATTACCAAATTGCACCAAGGGAGTTGCAGCTTTGCAATTGCATTTACTCTAGATACATTATAATATGGATTAATAACATTAGGTGGATGAGAAATAGGCATTTCCTTGCCCTTGATTCCAGTTTTCCCAGGCATATTCCCATTCTTACTACCATATAAAAATGGCATATATGTTTCACTACTTGGCCTTACTAATTTATCTTGCTTTTGACGAGATGGATAGATTTTACTAGAAAATATAAATGATGTAGATTCAGTAGGAGAATCTTCATCCATCTGCATTGAAGAATATAAGTCAAGGACATGTGTTATGTGGTTGTTCAAACAACCAAGCAAGATTTAAAAATGCTTGACTTTATCCCATGACAACTCGAGTTGTTGCTTCAAACTATCCAAAGGCCTCCCTATATTGATGCTTGGTTGACATCACTCGGAGTTATTCAATAGCTCTTCAATATCTTGCAGCCTCTTCATTTTGCATAGATACTTGATTATACATTGCCAAGTCACAAGCTGGACAGTGACTCTATTGGAGGAGAATAACAATCTTCATATAACAAATGTGATGACTATCACTTTGGAAATATGTTATTCAAAAGATAATAACATGAACCCTTGATCTCTGACAATGTCTCTTTACAATATTGAAACACAACTTCAAACTATGTGAAGCAGGCCAGGTCCCCAAGTGGGCCCAGATAAAAAATATATATTTTCAAACAAATTTCATGTTAAACTAATCTAAGACAACTTTTGAGTACTCCTGAAGTAAAAATTTGAAGTGGGTTATCATAAAAACTTGTTTTCAAGCATATTTGAGAAATGAGCAAAACTGGCCAGGTGGGCTCTAGAATCACTCTGGAAAAATAGTTAAACGACCTCCTGGAGCCATAAAAACTTATAAGCGTGTAGATATTTGAACCGAGAATGGAGTACAAAAGACGGTTTGGAAAAAAAAGTCACGAGGTGAAAATTATTCAATGTCAAAATTTCTCAGTCAGACTTTTCTGTAAATGCACTTGTTCAAAATCAATTAGAACCCACCAAATCACCATTTTGAAAAAATATCAAATCAACTCCTAACGAGTTGCCACTAGAAACATTAGCTCATTTAGGTACACTAAGCAGGTGTGCAAGAGGGATTTCGTTCAATCATCAATCCTCACGAGATATTAGGGGTCAAAGTTGACCACCTTGAAACACTGTCAAAAATGTAAATGTAAAACTGAAAAAACTGCATTTGCTTTTGATCTCACAAAAATAGCAAATTAGATAATGAGGCTCTAAAACTTGACAGGGAAGCACATGAATGTATGGAGAATGGAGAGAAATAATCCTTTTCTCTTGATGATCATACAGCTGTGAAATATCAGCTCGAACAGGAGGTCACTTTGCAGAACTGAAAGTTCTCAAACAGCAAAAAAGTGCCAAAACCCTCCAACTTCACTTTTCAAAACCCTGTCAAAACTCATTGTGGGAAGCTTAAAATTGACATGCTAGTTCACATATGTCACATGAGTGTTTCCACAAAGGTGTTTTGCACGAAAATCAACTGGCTCCAAATTATGACCCTTCAAATTGGGTCACTTAGGCAAAATTTTCAAGTGCACTTTTGAGTGTGTAAAGGCAAATTTTTTATATGGGCACTTCCAATTTGCAAAATTTGAATGTCCCAACAGATTCCATGCATTTCCTTCTTACAAAGAATTGATTTAATGGTGGTTTGAGCAGTTAATGAGAGGGTTCTCTTTGAATACTTTCTTCATTGTCCCTTTTCCTTCTTTCCTTGTGTTCTTGGAGCACTTGTTACTTATAGTTTCACCACAAAATCACCTCATCTCATTCTATTGATCAATAAAGCGTAGGGAATCACTATCACAATCATGTGATTCAATAGTAGTAACAGTGAGATTTCGTCGAGCTTACCAGATAGAATTTTCTATATAGCTTGTCGCTCACTTTGCATGAGTACAACAAAACACAAAACTTCCTCAACACCAGCAGATGCAAGCCCTTCCAAAGATACTATTCAATCATTTTACTAGTGGCAGGAGCACTTTAGGGCACTTTTGAGCAAAATTGTCTGTAGATATTTATTCCTCCCTTCAATATCTTTCTGATTGATGTCCTCTTTCCTTTTCAGGTTTTTGGAGAGACTATGAACTACTTCACTTTGATACTCCAGAGTCCCTTTGAACTCTTTTGGTGCATAAATCAAGAATTGTCCCTTCAACCTTTTGTTGTCACTCTGATATATTGTCGTATCATGTCCGAGAGATGTTTTTTTGCTTCCTGAATGTTGAGATGTAATTATTCTGCAAGTTGTGCCAAAGTAATAGTATTTTGACACAATTAAAATATAATGTTCCTTGGTGGTATATGTCTCAGTTTATGGAAGAGATCCCAAAACATTCTCTTCCAATATGTCAAGGTGTCTTCGATAAGGTTTAAGTCGGATTGTTGAAAGGAAACTAAAACAAATCTCCTTGATATGATGTACTCTCCTCGATAATGTTCACATTTTTTTACTTCATCATTTCATTGAAGGGACCCTAGACTGATTCTCGCCAATTTAATGCAGTCTTCCTGATGTGACGTCCTTCTCATATGGGTATGATGATGAATGTTAATTTGTTAAGATGATAACTATAGGGCGGGTAAATGGATTATTTTGAATGATAAAGTTTTAAATGACATATTAGCTGATAAGATATTTGATGGGACAATGGATGTTTTGTGGGGATTTGAGGCCAATTTTATTAGTCCTAACAGTATGCATGATATTTATGTTTATTTGTGTTTAAGTTTTGTAACTATCAAAGATCTATAAAGTTTAGCATTATTCTCCTCTCAAGATTAGTGTAGGAAGTTGTTCTGCTACCTTAGCTTCCTTACAAGTGGTATCAGAGCCTGATCACCTTTGGTTTCAGTTGTGGGTTGTTGGGTTTTTTTTTAACTAATCCAAATTTGAGTGGGAGCTTGTGTAGAAGATACTTTGTGATCTTGTTGCAGGAATTTTCATATGGCAAGTTCATTAGGGTGAATAGAGGTGGATAATTTTTTTGGAAATAATTTTGAAATGTGGAAGCTAAAGATGGAGGATCTATTGATAGATCGAGATCTATGGGATGTTGTTGATGAGAATTTTTCAAGTCTTGTAGATCCTACTCAGGTTGCTCAATATGATGTTATGGATCGTAAAGCCAAGGATTTAATTAGACTATGCTTGGCAGACTCTGTTTTAATCAATGTCCATGAGGAGACCTCTACACAGAAACTATGGAAGAAGCTTGGTGAGATGTATCAAGCCACATCTTTAGTGAATAATATTTTCTTGAGGAAGAAATTGTATTCCTTGAGAATTGAAGAGGGTGGAAAAATCAGAGACCACCTAGAAGCATTCAATATTTTGGTGGCTCAATTGGAATTAGTTGGTATCAAAATGGATGAGGGGGAGAAATGCTAGATATTACTTTGTTCTTTGCCTGATTCATGGGATTCTCTTGTAATGGCTATTAGGAGTACTTATGCTATTTTGAAGATCAAAGATGTGGTGGGTTCTTTGCTTTCTGAAGAGATGAAGAGGAATGTATCCATCACTGCCAAGGAGGCTCTAAATGTTCATGGAAGACCTAAGGAAAAAGGCAAGAACAATGAGAAGCATGAAAAATTTAAGTCCAAAGGTAGATCTAAATTTCATGGAAAGTCTAAAGTTATTTGTTGGAACTATAATAAGTTTGGGCATATGTTCGTAAGGAATACAAAGAAAAGAAGAAGAAAAAGAAGAGATTTGATTCTAATTCTGAGTCTAAGAAGGAAGATGGTGATGCATTCATTGTAGCTTTGGAAACTCGTGCAGGTAATGATGCATGGTTAATTGACTCGGATGCATCTTTCAATATGACCTTTAATAGAGATTGGTTTTTTGAATATAAAGAATTTGATCGAGGTAAGGTGTACTTGGGTGATGATTCTTATTTAAATATTATTGGTCGTGGTAAATTTAAAATCAGGTTTCCTAATGGTAGAATAAAAAGGATTAATGGTGTGTTGCACATCCCTGGATTAGCATGAAATTTGTTATCTGTGAGCAAACTAATAGATGCAGGTGTGTAGGTAGAGTTTTCTAATGTAGGATGCAAGATGGTCAAAGGTGCTATGGTGATTGCTAGAGGTGTCAAATATAGCAAATTGTATAAGATTTATGCATTCACTGTTGAGTGCAATAGTACTTCTGTGAAAAGCAAGTCTATAGAAGAAGTGAGGATTTTACCTTTAGTAGATGGTCAAAGCTTTTGGGTACCCAAGGATGCTCTTTCTTCTAAATCAAAGTTACCTGCAAAGAAAACTATGTTATGGCACCAGAGACTTGGCCACATTGGAAAAAAAGGTCTAAGGACCTTGAAAAATAAAAACCTTGTTGAAGGTTTGTCTAATTGTAATCTTGAATTTGATTTTTATGAGCATTGCATTTATGGAAAACAAAACCATGTTCAACTTTACTCAAGTTCTCATAAATCTTCTGGTGTATTGGATCTTATTCATTCTAATGTGTTTGGTCATGTAGATGTTCCTTCAATTGGTATATCCACATATGGGTTGATGCAAGAAGTTGGGTACACAAAAACTCAAAAAGTGGAAGTGTTTTTGCTATTTTTCAAAATTTGTCACACTTGGACTGAAAATTTGAGACACTTACACAATGAATCTTAAAAAAATTCACTACTATGAAATTTTTAATTTTTAATCTAGTTTCCAAATATGTAAATTATTCAAATACCCAGATTATAGAAATTAAATTTTGATAGAGATCTATAAAAACCACTTTTTAAAAGTCCCTGTTTTTTTACCACACCAAGCACGTGTACGGACACCACTTTTTGACCCAAATAAAAGTATTTTGCTAATTCCTTTTGGGAAAAGAGAGCTAACAACATTAATATTGATGTGGAATTTTT